>JAFBJW010000025.1:98623-159034 GCA_016785235.1 Pseudorhombus dupliciocellatus
TGTGTGTGTGTGTGTGTGTGTGTGTGTGTGTGTGTGTGTGTGTTGGGGGTGGGGTGGGGGTAATTAATGCGGATTGACTGATTGCTCTTGAAACAGACCGGTCCTGTGCGCAGTTGTCCTCGAGCAATGAAGCGTTCCTGACTGACACTTTCCACCTTCCCTTCTTCACTGCTTCCTTCTTCCCCCTCCTTTTCTCTCTCTCTCTCTCTCTCTCTCTCCCTCATACTATACAGACCCCGGCGTGCATGACCTCTTCCTCCGCGGTGAAGGAGCCACACATCCCGGCAGCCTTTCTCTCCCTGCCGTCCAGCCCCGCGGCCAGCCGAGGCACTGTGCTCCCATGCAGCTCTGCAGGATGTGAGGCGACTGCGGTCTCTGTGTCCCAATCGAATGAAATAAATGTATAAATAAATCATAAAAACATCATTTATGGTGTTACGTTCGGATTTTGCTGCTTTTGTTTCCGCCCACATGGCTGCGCAAGATCATATTTTGGCCCAGCCTGGCGTGCGTAATTTAAGCGTTGCCTTTTGTGGATGTGAACTCCAGCAACTTTTGCCTCACGTAGAGTTACGTCTCCGTAAAAATGCAAGGCGAACTAAGGCGAGCTATTTTACGCGCATTTAAAAGTGAATGAAGTGTGTTTAAAGTCAGACGCAACGCGTCCTTGACATTAACTGAATAAACATCTGAACGTCGAAACAGGACCACATTAAAGAGAAGGCGTTCGAAGTCAACGGGAAACACATTGGCAAGCTTGGTTTCAAAATGAGGTCCAAATGGAGAGCTGTCTCCACGGGAGGCCCCCTCCATACAGGGCAGGCGTCACATCCTCGGCAGAATTTCTGATCACGCTTTTACCGATGAGAATTTCCACATAGGGTTGCCTACTCCGGTTGCGCGAATGTGGCACAACCCCACGGGACAATGGAGCCATATTAGTGCGTAAAAGTGAATTAGAAATGTGGCGCTGTTCTAAGGATGTGGCCCTGAACCCCCTTTGTTTCGGTGGCCATTCGCAGCAGCGTAAAGGAAGGAGAGAAAGAAGTAAGAAGACACGATGGAGTCGGAAGTTGACTGGACACAAAAAAACAACATGACCTTTTCTCCGCTGTGTGCGCTGGACAGACGCTGCTATCTCTGATCACCCTGACAGATAGGCTGGAGAGGAGCTCATGACTCACGAACGTGAAGGGGGTTGGACGGAAAAGAAAAAGAAGGAAAAATGTCTGTCTGTAAATCAACACGTTCTTAAAGTGCCGTGGAGGGAAACGTTTGTGCCATGGAAGTCGCACACAGACCGACACCTTTTGCTCGAGAGGATGATGGTGCAGTAGAAGAAGAAAAAGATTATGATGGTGATGATGATGACGGGGGAATAGCTTGGGCACCAAATTAGTACCTGTCACGCCGCCATATATCCGGCTGTAACCACCACCAGGCCTGCATGGCTGAGATGAAAGCACCAGCGTCTATTTATGGGCCATCAAAACACGCAGGTGGAGGCTTTAATTATCATTACCATTTGAACATAAACAGCCATAGCGTGCCCTCCTGTGTGCGTGCGTGAGCATACTAGTCTCTTATGGAAAAAAAGAGACGAGAATTGAATCTTAACAGCGCCCGAAATGTTACGCACGAGAGTAATGGGATTAAACACATCTTATGTTTGAAGTGTGACACACCACCACTGCTGCGCGTACGACGTCTCCCCTAGATTTCCTCAGCACTTCCTGCAAAGCAAGGCACGATCATATGACTGAATGAAAATGTTTGCATGTGTGTCTTTGGAGAAAGCGTATATTTTCTGATTGAGATAAGATCCGTGAACGCATCGCTTTCAAAAAGCATGCGTAAAAACGTTTGTGCCACATACTGCAACACTTCTCCAAAGCCGTGCACGGGGGGGGGGGGGGGGGGGGGAGGGGGTCAACAGGTCACGTGACCCCATGCAATTCGTTCCTGAAATATTCACGTAATTTAATCGATTCTGTCTTTCGACTAAAACAATGACAGCTTTTTCAACAGATTTCTCTGCATGACTCAGAAGTTTGACTGCTGCCTGCTTCACAGAGAGGGAAACGGGATTTCAGAAAACTCACAGCACACAAAAACACGTTCAATATCTTCGTCTATCAGTTTCTCAACTAAACTGTTCAAATTCCAACCATATTTTTCATTGACTCTCAAGACTTTCTAAAACACATAAGCACACAATCACAACGCTGCGCCTGGATCGTCTCTCAGGAGAAAACGTATCTAAGAACAAGTTGTTTTTGAGTGTGACGCTATAAGTCAGACGGAAACAATTGGAGATGAAAAACCTGCGCTGCACAAAGTTAAAGGTTGAAAAGCGAATAGTGACTAATCCAGAAACTTTGAGACTGACGTGTCCACCAATCACCACGTGATCCAGAAAAGAGCGTCTTATTACTTAACCCTTATTGCTTAAAATTATTAATATTTTATTCTATTATTTAATATGTAAAACGAGATAAAAGAAATCATACTAAAATGTAAATGAATGTGTTTGAGCGATGGGAAGGTGCGTGTATTTAATGTAAGCTTTTCCTACAGTGGACTGTGCAGCTGAAGTTTGTTTTCTTTTCTGCAGCTAAAGTGCTAATGTGTTAAATTTTGTGCGGATGTGAACATTACATGTGACGTGACTCAAGGACAAGAACCACAATTCTTCCTAAATGAGACATATGTGACTGGAGTCTTCGGGCAGCAGTTTTAGCAATTAAGCAGGATATTACCCAGTAAAAGTAATATAAGGTGAAGAATCAGAGAGGCTGGATTATATGTTACAATAGACCCTATTCAATATGTGAATGGATCAACTTTTCTGTGTCTTTGCCACTTTATCAAACTTATATGCAGGGCTTCCAAAACTGTGTGTGTGTGCGTGTGTGAGAAGATGAATAGTAAGTTACGTACAACTTAATGTAATATGAGTAACCCTGACATTGCAGCCAACTTTACATGGTTGAAACACCTTGTGTGTGTGTGTTACTATATTGGCATATGCCCCCACAGAGGCCCCAACTGCATATTCACAAGAGGTTACGATTTTTTCCCCACTCCTAAAAACCATCATCCATCCACGCACAGTCAGGTATTTAACAAGTAGGATTAAATAATGTCAGGTTTGTTGGAGACCTGAAATAAAGATTATGCAAAGAAGTTTCCCCGTGCTTTAGTCCTGCAATGATGGAAAAAAAAACTCAATCGCATATTCGCTGTATTTAAAGAAAATCATACATTCGTTTTTCTTTTGCTTGCGTTTGGCGCACAATGGACCCTGGAACCACAAACCCAAGCAGCTTTGGTGAAACAAACTCCGCAAAAATACAGTGAAAAGCCTCAAGACTGAAACAATTAAACATACAAAATAAAAGACCTACCTATAAAGCGAGCGTCGCCATATAGCACAGCAGACTATGTAAGGATATGAATTGAAAAGGAAAACAGAACGAGTCTTTCTTCTTCTTCTTCCTTCCTAAACTTGTCTACTCCGGCTTCTTCTACGCGTCGTATCCCGGCCAACACACATTCAAATGTATGGACGTAAATAGCGCCGCTCTTCTTCTGCGCATTACTGTCGCTCTCTGCTGGATTTATCCACCGAGGGGTTTTTCCCGACTCACAAGCGCCGGATCCTGTGGACGTGAATCTCCGTGAGGCTGTATAATAGCAAATTTATGTCAGGATGACGCATCAACGCATCTCTCTTTCTTTCTCTCTCTCTCTCTTTCTCTCTCACACACACAATGGAGCAGAAAACCAAAACAGAAAATCGATGGAGAAACTCCTTCTCCTGCACACACACTCTCTCTCTCCTCGTCTGGTCTAGGATAGACTAAAAGGGAGCTTCCTCGCATTTTTTTATTCAGGGGAGGGGGCAGAGGGACATCATCAAGCACGCTTGTTCAGAAATACACCCACTTCCATCGGCAGCAACAAAGATACTGTATATCTAACAACACACACGCCAGCGTATAGTCGTGAGGACTCATTAACATGATGCGTTCCCTCGCCCCTAACCGTTTGCCGTCAAAACTAATAGCTAATCACCTTAACCCAAACCAAATTCGAACCCTAACCCCAAAACCAAGTCTTCCCCCCTCTGACAGTCCTTTGAAATCGTGAGAACCAGCCAGAATGTCCTCTTACTGAGGGAGTAGATTCCAAATCTAAAGACAGACATCACCAACACACACACACACACACACACACACACTCACACCCCATTCTGTCCATGCGGCATTGTTTTGTTTGCATTTGTGCTTGTGCTGAACCTGCGCGTAAAAGTGGACGAGAAGAAATATGTTGAGGAGGCGGAAGGCCTATCACGCCCTGCACATGCATCTTTCTGAATGATTTGTCCTCCATTTAATCGAAGTGGACCACGGGTTTTTGGAGCCATCCTCCCTGTGTCTCTTTCTCTCTGTGCGCCAACCTGCAGACAGCACGCTGTGGTGGTTTTTATTTACAGCTGTGTGGGGAAAAAGCTCTCGTCTACAAAACAAAAATCTCACTGATACTTGTCTGTAGTGTCCGTCAAACGATAGGCCTCATTGCCGACTGCACGTCACAGTTTACCCACCTTTTTCAAATTCACCACCACCTACACCAACGCCTGCTATGTGTGGCTGTCGTGCCGACTTTCAGAGGCGTTTTGTCCGCGGCTGGGATGAGCGGCCCCGGCCCATGGAGCATGCACACAGCCCGACGCTATACACGCACACGGCTTCAATTGTTTTAACACTATAAACATTTAGCACATGCGTTAAAGAGTCCATGGCATTTTTGCGGGGCTTTGATCATGTCCAAACGGTCCAGACAAGTTTGTGCGTAAAAGTTAATTCTTGTGCCGTGTTCGCTCCAGAGAAAGAGGAGCAGGGTCTGCTTCGCTGCGCCGCTCTGCACTCAAAAACAAAGCAACTGATCCTGCAGTTAAAAAAAACTGTTTCCACGCGGAGAAAAAGGCGTTTTTACTAATAACTATGCGCGCAAATCAGACGCAGGTTTGCCATGCACGCGGAAGACGCGCAATCTGCACGGGCTGCGTCTTGGAGACACGCAGAGGAATAATTGCTGTGCTTGTTGGAGTCTCTGTTCCCAAACAGGACCCCAGCCTCGGATCTCTCTTCCTCTCCCCCTGCTGCCCCCGCGGGCTGCCCCCGCGGGTCACCGCTTCAGGAGCACCACGTCACCACTTTAACCCGTGCATGGCCGCGTCCGGGGCAGAAGCGCGCGGCCGAGAGAGCCATGGGGGTCGTGCTGAGGGGTGGAGGAGGGGGATTCTCAAATTGGGGATGCAGGGGAGCTGCAGGCCCCCCGAGCGGCGGGTCCAGGGGGTCTGGCAAAAATGAAGAACAGGTTTCTCTCAATTTAATTCAATTCGCTGCAAACTCGCCCTACATGCAGCCCATATTAGAATAACTGCTCTAATTAGTCTGCATGGGTTCACTTACTGAGGTTTACTCTGTGCTTACAGTGAAAAAAACAGTGGTCATAAATTTAGAAAAAAAAAAAAAAACAATTCCCATATGTGCAATTTTTAAATAAATTCAATTAAAAAAAACAAAGTAACACAGATGTTTTCTCGTGCAAAAAATAATCATTTCAAATATCTAGATGTTATTAATTTAATTTTTGAATCATCCTCATTCTGAATTTATTTTCCAATAAATCCTAAAGTTAATTTTTAATGAGGTGGCCCAGTCCAGAGCATAAACCACCCACATAACACAAGAGCCCTGATGGAACAATATAAGCTCACAGCAGCTCATGGCGGCCCACAGGCATCCTTGGGTACATAATATCTTGGATGTCCATGAACTGCGCTCAAACATGAGAACTTCAACGTGTCATCAGACGTTCCCATTTAGCGAGGAAGAAATATGCTCCACCAGGCCCCAGCAGGCAAACCCACTTAAACAAACTGACCAGAGTTCAGGCTAAATTACTCTAACTGCGACTTTTCCCAAACCATTGTTGTCCCCATCCAAAAACTATTCCCAAGAACTGAAGTAACAATACACACATAAATCCTTCTACTAAGGTTTGGGCCTGGCCTTTGAAAGGATTTATGGGAAGGGGAAGTGGGAGGGTCACAGCAGACCCCACCCACCAAGGGACATGACCTTTATTTGTCTCTCTGATGACCTACTGCTGCATTGTGGGTCATGCATTTGGTCTATATATTCTTTTAAGTATCCCATTATGTTATTTTAGATTCTCATTAGAGCCCCCACATTTTTAAGAATTACACGGAAATTTGAAAAAGCTATTTGTGTCACTTTGAGGAAAAATGAAGTGTCTGTTATTTGTTGAATGCTTCCCATGAAGGATATTTTCAAGTTTGACCCAATTCTCTTTTCTGTAAACGCTTTGTGTTGGGAGCTTGTTCTCTTTTGAATCGACATGGTTCATAGTTTAGCAATGTTGTTTTTATTTTTTATTGGAAGCGTCTTTTTTTATCTTATTTTATTTTATTTCTTTATCCTTACTTGTTTTACGGAGCTTCTGTAAATGTGTGTTTCCCCCATGGGGGAGGAATAAAAACGTTCAATTCAATTCAAATAAGACAAACTCTTCATTAGCCCCACCATAAACTGCTCCAAGTCATTTGCTCCAGACATCTCCCCCTGGTAAAAGTATGGAAATTATCAGGATAGAGCCAATGTAAGAAAACAGCAAAGGGCGAGTCAATGTGCTGATGACATTTTTAAGACGCAACGGAAAAATGTGCGATACACATAGACAAGGCAGATGAGGTCATGTCAATTTTAACACGGCAAGGATCTGAGAGATTTTGACGACGTGCGTCGATGTGCTGTATGGCAAAATTTACACGTCATGTCTGGCCTCCTGCCCGCTCCGTCCAGGCCGCTGCCCTCTCCTTCATTTCCCTGTTGTGAACGCCACTGACCTGGACATCTCATAAATCTACCGATGCCATGCAATTCCATCTATTACACCGCTAATTACAGATAGTTCTGTTGCATCAGCGCCTGCCCCGCAGCCTGAAATCATCAGGACGATCTCGAACATGACGAGACCAGTCGGGAGCGAAACCTCCCGGACCAGACCCAGCCCCCGTCAGCTTCACACGCAGCCTGCTCTGGCTAAACTTGCCTTCGCCGAGATGCTATCAGAGGTGTCTGCTGGTTCTCGCTCCTGGATTCCCTCTCACACAGTGGATCTTATATCTCGCACCTGTTGGAGCAAAGTTGTCTCGTGGCTCTGAAACATCTTAAGTGGGACACATTCTTTTTCTCTGGGGTTGCGGGGATCTTTAAATAGCATCATATTCTAGGTTGTTTACCGAAAATTGTCGCGCTCTGTGTCATTATGCAGTAAACGCATTCACGCAGGAAACATCTGTAACGTTCATTACGGCGCCTGGCAGCTGCAGAGAAGACAATACTTGCCCTTTACGACACTTGGCGTGCACGCTTCCGACAGGCTTTCAAGCTGATCTTGCACGCATATGGCGGTATTGATAAATGTGGACAAATGTTTGAGATTTACGTGATGCCTCTCATTTGCTGCGGTGTAACACAGTTGCTCATTCTTAACCGTGTTCAGAGAATGCATATGTGTGTGTGAACCCCTGATATTTGTGTGTGTGTGTGCAAGTGACACAGCTGCAATAGGTTAAGATTTAGACATTAAACTGGCCTCTGGTTCCAATTTGAGGCTGGCTCCTTCTTTAGCAAATGGAAAACACTTCAAGGTGCCACCAGGACCTAAAGTTGGTGCCGGTCTCTGCAGTTTACATGGTCATTTGATTTTTGCAGACTGTTCGCCCCCTAGGCAAGTGCACCGCACACACACACACTAAACTACGCACGTCTGCACAGAGACACACACACACACTCCTCTGGGTTTATAGAGGCCCAGTGACCCCACAGGTGAGCATAGCTGCATAACTGAGACAGCCACAAAGGGGTGAGCTAAGAGAGCAAAGCATCTTGGGATATGACTTCTTGCCAAGGCACTAAATTCTTTCATCTTTGCTCTCTCATATTGTAATGCACATCAGTTATAAAAGAGCGTGACATCACTGGACGCACAGTGTCGCCTTTATCTCCGCTGCGTCGTGTAGGTTTTCATCTCTCCGTTTGAATTATGGCGAGGATGCATATTCCATGAAGCCACATTAAAATGCAGTGTGCTAAAGTGACAAACAGAGACGGCTCTTAAACGTCACGCCAGGCCATTCACCCCTCCACGCATCCTCTTCTCTCTGAGCCCTTTTTTTTTTATTGCAGCTGCTAATGCAGAAGCCAGAACAGAAACAAAGCTAGCTTTGTAGACCCCCCCCCGCCACCACTCCCCTCCTCGCTGTCTGCTGACGCGTTCGCTTGTTCTCCGTGTCACCCCCTAGCCCTTGTTCCCTTTCCAATCTTTCACTAAAAACTTCTTTTCTTCCTTTTATAATTTTTTTCCCCCTCTCCACATCTGCAGAAGCATCACGCGGCCTGGCATGGCCCGGGCCCGGAGAGAGAGAGTCATGTGATCGGCACGGTGGCTGTAGCCTCGGGAGAGGGAAAAAAGGAGATGTGTGTCGGAACCGATTTTTGGCCCAGCTGGGAGGTCAGAGGTCAACGCAACGCTGATCCAGCCAGTTCAAGCAAGAAAAGGGCCGAATGGGGTTTACGCTGGCTTCTCGGTGCCGCATTTCTTTTCTTCTTTGCTTTCCGGCCTCTGGTCTGACCCGAAATGTCAGTTTTTGACGCTCGGGGCTGACGAGCCATTATATCTGCAGATGGAGCTAGTAAACTCAAACATGACCAAACTATCAGTGACTTCACTCTAACATGGCCCACAGCTTAGAGATGAGAGAGATGGCAACTCTTCAGGAATGAAGCACAGCAGTGTGAAAACACGACTTGTCAAGATATGAAAACAATTGCCATTTGCAGAAAATAAATAAACTTCTGAAAGTCAAGGTGAGTTCAGGTGTATCTGCCGTTTGCAGCTGTAAACTCCACGTACATTTTAGTAGCTTCTGCCTAGCGTCTGTTTTCAGAGATGCAAACACTGAAAGGATCGTAAACACCACTGGCCCTTTGGGGGGGTTGCATTTGAGTCTGTACAGGCAGAAACTCATATCATATCACATGACGCTTTCTGGAAGAAAAAAGAAACGCCATTAGCCTTGGCTACTGTACAGACAGCGATCATTTGAGTTGAAAAAAAAAAAAAGGGTTCACGAGTGAATGCAGTCATATGAAAGTAGCCTGATGCAGCTGCAAGTGTATCAGGAAGTACAAGATGTATTGTTTTCCACATGACAGAGCTCCCCTCTCACAACAACAACAACAACAAGTGTGTCTATTCACCTTTCTGTTAATCGTGCGACAACGTGGCTCAGTGAGTGTGGTGAGCTGCTGCAAAATATTTGGAATAAAAAGATGTTTTATCAGTCCATAGCTTCTGATATCAGATAACAGATATCACAGAAATCCCTTTGATTGATTGTACTGAAATATCCAGGATACAAATCAGTTAAAATTCTAATGTATACAAACTATTGGTGGTTCTTGCAGACACACACTTCACAACACTAACAGCTCTTCACCAATTTCCTCCTCTGGTATCATCTGTGCTCATAAAGTCACATGTGTTACGTGACATGCTATGGAGAGGCCTTCACGTGAAGCAGATGCATTAGAACATCCATCTTACTTGGATGAAATTATTCCACCTCTTCTCCCTCTCCCTCCCTCCCTTTGTCTCTTCTAGCATCATCTCCGGCAACAAGTGGCCTCTTCCCCAGATGAATTTTTACATGCGTGGCAATGCAGTCTGCTCCTGACATGAGCAAATGGGGGTGTTTCATTGATTGTGCTCAGGGGTGACAGGTATACATGGAGGAAGTGGGTTTATTGTTCACAAAATATAACAAGTGCACACACACACACACCTAAATACACAGCACACCTCACTTTTCTCTTTCCCCCCTCTGCTCCTCATGATCAACCTGAGTGAGCAGGCTACTAAAATAAAATTTTAGTGCCGTGGTAATGTTGCAGAGCAGCATGGCGCCACAGCTAATGGGGGATCATATCTACATCCCCGTTCCTGCACCCAGCTCCATGTTAAACCCCTGGCGTCTGTCATCATCTCGTGACACTCTGCGAGGGGATACAACAGGCTGGAAAGTTCAAATGTCCCCGCATTAAAACGCAGGCTTAAAACGATGTGATATTTCTGCTGTTATGCAGGAAGTAACAGGCGGCGAGCGTGTTCACTGGGTTTCTTCGACGGTTGAAGAGGAAAGGTTGGTCACAGTGGTTGTGCGGTTGGTGCAGATTTCCCCCAGCAGGGCTTGATTTAATTTAGAAAGCGCTCCGTGTGGAGAAGAAGCCAGAAAGTAAAACAAATACTAGTTGGGTGATTAATGGTAATTAATGTACTGTAGCAGTGACTGATGATGACGATGCATATTGTATCACTGTTCTGCAAACTCAACACGTTTTATCAAATCAAATGATAGAGACTGCTTGTGTGTGTGTGTGTGTGTGTCATGTGAGCGGAGCATTATTAGGCCTTTCTGGGGAGTTATCCATTAATTCAGGGTTAAAGTCCATTTGCATCTAGACAAAAGGGACATGGGCCATCCATCTCCACGCTGAGGGGAAGGGGGTAACAGAGGGAGGGAGAAAGGGAGGGGGATGTGTGTTTGTGTGTGTGTGTGTGTGAGAGAGTGAGAGAGAGGTGAACCGTCCTCTTGCAGATAAATCTCTTGCCCTCAGGGGTGCGTTTACATAGGTGAGGACTGACTGTTCTGCAAGCCGAGAGTGATTTATCTGAAAATACCACCAGTAACACCCCCACCACACACACACACACACACCTATAACACTGCTCTTGAATCAATCCCCTCACTGTGAATGATATTTGTGTGTGTGGATTAAGTCGCAGCTGCACACTCACACATATACATGTGCAAAATGTACACAACAGCAGCATACCGCACACACACACACCTACTCGCTGCTCAACAAATCCATACCTTATGCTTTCAACAAAAAGAACACAATCTATATTTGAGAACAGGATGAAAGTTGATTTACTTTTGCAGAAGGATTTCTGATTTTTTTTTTTATTTTTTTTTTTGCAGCTGCTTTCTCACCCTGAGAATGTAGATCCTCCCTCACACTTCCACAGAAAGGATTTCCTAGCAACGATTAGAATGCGCGCGCGCGCACACACACACACACACACAGGCTCAACGCACCGGGGCTCCCTCCAGCTATCAGCGTGGGTTTCCCCCCCACTCCCTCGCTGCTGCTCAGCTGAGGAGGGGAGAGAGACAGAGAGAGAGCGAGAGAGAGAGAGGGAGAGAGAGGGAGAGAGAGAGACTTCCACAGAAAGGATTTCCTAGCAACGATTAGAATGCGCGCGCGCGCACACACACACACACATACAGGCTCAACGCACCGGGGCTCCCTCCAGCTATCAGCGTGGGTTTCCCCCCCACTCCCTCGCTGCTGCTCAGCTGAGGAGGGGAGAGAGACAGAGAGAGAGCGAGAGAGAGAGAGGGAGAGAGAGGGAGAGAGAGAGAGAGGGAGAGAGAGAGATCCCCTCTCCACAGCTCTCCCCTGGAAGCCCCGGCTGCTGGCTACACTGTGCGGTTACACGGGCTGTCTGCGCGCCGGAGTGGCGGCTGCGCGGGTGTGGAGCGCCGTTTTTCTTTGCGTTTTACGCCAAAGCGAAGTCGCGGACGGTGGCGAGAGCGCGCGGGGTGCGCGCCGCGGATCGTTTTTGCCGGTGAAGACCGTGGAAGGAACGGGGAGCAGCTCCGTGTTTTCGAAAAGAAGAGCGACGCGGTGAGACAGAAGAGAGAGGGGGGGATGGGGCTGGAAACCCGAACAACAGCCACGGACGAAGCCAGAGAACTGCGCTTTTCACTCGGTGCGTAATGACACGACGCGCCCGTCTCCCTGGTGGCTGCACCGGCTCGCCGTTCACCGGAGGGGGGGGGAGGGTGCTCTACGTGTGAGGCTGCACCGACGAATAACCGGGAACGGTTTCGTATCCAGATACTACAACCGTCGCGGGAGCAGAAGCTACAGCCCCATTGCGCGCAAGCGACGACGCACATGGCACGCCTTCCTCCCCCCTCCCGCTCCTAGCCTTCACCACCTCCCCCTCCTCCTCCTCCTCCTCCTTGACAGGGAGGTGTTTTCTGCACGGCGCCATTTTCAAAAAAGCCTTCTTTTTGCATATGAGATGTATTTTTTGCTTCAGCCTCCCGCTGCCGTCTCATGTTACACACATTTCTGCACAACAACACCGAGGGCCGAGGAGCAGAAACGGACACCTGCAATCCATCTAGTCTATTCTTCTGAGATTTTTCCTTTATTATTATTTTTTTTTTTTTGGAAAAGGTGAGGCTGTTTATGTATTCACTTTCACATCAGGTTTTGGAAATGTTTCAACAAGTAAATGCGTCTAGGCTAATCTAGCATAAAGTTATTCATTCTCTAAGCATTTGAACTTAATTTTAGTAGTAAAATTAATTCTGACAAAATGAAAAATATTGACAAAAATGTACCCGTTTCAATTCTTAAGGGGTCTCTAATCCCAGAAAGTAATACCACAACACGGCAATAGATTTTAAATCTTATTTTAGGTAATTGCGTTTTTATAGAGCCGCGAAACAAAATAAGAACATTAAAATATTAAGAATTTTGCAGTCTAATATTTTACTTGAATATAATTATACATTAATAAATACTGAAATATATTTGAACCTTTATGGATTCTTCCTCTTTATTCTAAATCAATTTTAAACACTTCGTGGTGCGGCTGAAAAACCCAAACCAATAAAACCTTAAATCGATCATTGGCGGGGTGTTGAGGTCCTTTTGGTGTGTGTGTGTGTGTGTGTGTGTGTGTGTGTCCAGAGATCCCACTACCATTAATTCTACCGCCTTTATCTCAAACCAAAACGTAACTATTACTGATATAAAATTATTAACATTTATAGATTTTAATGTAAAAAATAAAACAAATAAACTCAAATGTTCGTATTTTTGAAAATGACAGGATTCAGTCAGAATGGCTCAGTGAGGGTGACCCCAGCTAGAACGGCGTTGCTCCTCTCCCTTTCTTTTTAAACAGAATCTGACAGATATTATTTTAAATTAAATCTCCCTTGTTCTTTACTTGTCTGACCATGTCTTGTGTGTTGTTCTAACACCTGCAGCCTTTTTAAAACGTGAGCTCACTGAGTGTGGCTGCAGGAGCAGGCCTGGCTTACACAATGACACACACACACACACACACACACACACACACACACACAGTGGACTGGTCCGTTCACTTTGAACAACACGCTTTTGCTTATACTTATCATCACAGCGTGAACCAAAGCAGCTCATTCCACTGCGACCACATTATCCTTATTATCTTATTCGCACTTGGTGTCCTTCAGCTCGGACATTTTTGGCAACATTTAGTTTTGTTCTGTGTGTTCAGTTATTTTACAATTCGACACAAACCGTCACCTGGAGTTATCGCTTGTTAAATTCATCAATAATGGAAAACAGCAGTTGAACTTGTGCTCGTATTTAGTCGAGTTTGGCTGAAATTTAGCTGAGAACAACGGTGTGACTGTGTGTGTGTGTGTGTGTGTGGGAGAGAGAGAGAGAGAGAGAGAGAGAGAGAGAGAGTGTGTATGATGAAGTTAATTCAGCAGGACGGGCAGCTTCTCTGTGGCAGCACGAAGAGGCGACAATAACGAGAAAAGCTAGACACACGTTCACAGAAAATGTTGACGTTACAGCAGAGCAACAAGCATGAATGTAAACAACTGCTGTTTTTTTCATTTGATTTATTATATGTATGTTCTGTTATATTAGTTTACACTTATTAGTGCTATATACATTATTGCCATAGATGTTTGATAGATTTAGCTGCAGAGACTCACGGTAATTACAGCTACACTAATAATGATTATAATAACAATCTATAATATGTATACACAAAAATGTGTGTAATTACTGTACATATGAATTGATGATGCTTACAAATATACAATAGAAAAATAAATAAAATAGTGATAATAGAAAATAGTTAAGAGGGAGAATTAAAATTTTAGAAAATTCCCCAAGAAAGGCTACTTATAAAGAAAATAAACATGAAATGAAAAACAAACTAATTCGTAAATAGGCTAATTAGACAGATAGTGCTGGGCAATAAAGTGACATGTTATCCCAGAATGATTTATATTATTGAACTTTTATACGCTTGTGCATTAACCAAGCACAGTGAGGAAATTTGACACAATCAAAATGATTTGTTTATCATCTAAAATAGAGAGGTTTGAAACCAAAGCCTTCACTCAGAGGCGACTATGGTTTAAAAAAATAATTAATTAATTTCACTAAATTCAGTTTTGAATTTTGGTAACTTTCCTAACTTAAGCCCTAATAAAATAAATATAAAAGTGATAATAATTTAGATTAAACCATTTGATAATTATTTATTTGTATTTTTATAAATGATTCTTCTGATTTTGTGGGTTTCAATAAACCAAAATATTCACTTCAGCACTTTCAACAATAAAAGATGTTTTATTATTGTACCCCTTTGTTTCCTCATCTCTGTCACAAATAAAAAATATAAATAAAATAAAATATTTTTTAAGAAAATGTGGATATGTGGAGTGTGTTCTTTGTGGATTAGAGCTTTATCTGCTTATTCAATGTCAGAAATTAGTTACATTTGACACGTCATGAATATTTAGGAAATCAGGCAAAGTAGTGAAAATAAGATTATGTTGAGTTGTAATATTTGCACATACGGCAATGCTTGTGGATGTGTGTACATTCTGTGCATGAGATTGTAATGGTTTTAGAAACGTCCTGACTTATTTAGAAATTTGCAAGACACACAAGCAGTGCGTGTGTGTGTGTGTGTGTGTGTGTGTGTAGCCGAAGTCTCCCATTGAATGCATGCAGAGTGCAAGCAGAGGCAGATTGATTCATTTTAAAAGTGCACTCCCACTCACAGTCAGTATATAGGATGGAAACTGGGACGTGGTGGGGGCCACAGCAGCAGAGCATGCCGGGATGTGTCCGTGCTCAGCCGCTGTGGCTCTCTGTGGGGTAATGGTGAATGTTCGCTGCCACAGAACTGCAAAGTTTAGTGGAGTCAAACCGGGGACCGAGGGTGTCAACGGAGTTGATTTAGCTTCGCGCACGCTCCTCCCGCAGCCCTGATGGGCGTCACGCAGAACATACACATCTCCATAATTGCATGGCGGACAATTAAGACGCAAATTAACAAAGTGGTGGGCCCGTGAAGTGGAATATAACTGAGTCAGGTGACGTGCAACGTGTGCGCGATAATTCACACTGCGCTCAGGCATCCGTCATTGCAGCAATAACACAAAGCCAGCTCTGCCAAAGATCAATCAAACCTAAACCTGGTCTCTTCACTTTGTTTATTTTATTCATTAAACGTTTTGGAGATTAATCAGAGACGATGTTTTCTCCCAGAGGTTCCTGGTTCACTCACGTACTATTTATTTAAACCTTTTTTAAATCAAATTTTTCATATAACATCAAATATGAACTTTAATCCTGGGTACAATTTATATGTATTTATTATATATATGCCATCATTTTCAAGAGCTTCTAACTTAAAGCTAACTACTCCATTCAACCCATCATGCGCTGCAGGATTTAATGTGATATAGAGAATATAAATATCAACATTGTACATAAAAGTGAGTGAAAGTACACATGGACACAAACACAAAGTCTTAATCAAACTGAAGAATTTAATAAGTGAAGCATTATAATTAGATGTACCAGTGGAGACAGAAAATGATGGCACATCCCCATCTGATACTGTGCAGGTATGTAACATGTAAGGCAAAGGTGATTGAGTCCTGCACAGCTTGTTTTGTAGGAATGGGGAGGCAGGTCATAGTGACACTCTGATTAGACTTAGATTTGTGAAAAAATGAAATTGATTTGAATAAAACCATATCCCCTTGTTTAACTGTTGGTCATATATTCCAATACATTAGAGAAAGAGAACATGTGGATTCAACAAAGTCCAGGATGTTGACTTGCTCATGTCTCTGTGGGGTGAGTCTGCGTTTTATTTAAGGTTTTTGATGCGTTTGTTTGTGTTGAGGATCTTGCTGTCCATCTTGTCCACTTTATTATGGAGAGAATCAATGGCGTTGTCCTGGTTCTCAAGCTCACTCTGTAGCCCAAACCCAAGCTTCTTTAGTCTTCTCAAACCATCGGACATATCATCTAAATTGTGGTCGAGGATCTGATGGGCCTCCCTGAGGTGTCTGCTCTGAGGGTGACCGCTCTGTTGAGATGAGCCGTCATCTCTTGATGCCGCAGCTCCAAATCCTCCTGTGTAAAGCTTTCTCAGGTTAGGGTTGCTGGCTTGATACCTATCTTCAACATCTTTGCTGCCAGACAAGGCACTCTCTAATTTTTCACTGGCCTGATAGGCACGAGGTTGCTCTGGTGGTGGCTTTGTCCCTGGAGTACCCTTGAAGTAATTGACTAGGCTGGCCCATACGCTCTTTATACTGTTAATGTGCTTCTGGCTGGTCTTCAGGACCTGATCCATGTTGTCCAACATCTTGTTTGTTCTCTTCAGAGCCTCACCCTGTCGCATCAGCTCCTCTGCAGTTTGCACACCCATCTTCTCAGAGTCGTGGATGAGGCCAAGGGAGCGGTAACTGCTGTCCACAGCAGACTGAGCTGTACGCATCATTTCCAGTTGGCGGCATCGCTGCCCCGTGTCTGCGTCGCTCAACCCACCATCAGTGGGGTCATCGTCGAATCCCTGGGTTTTAGGCTTAAAATCTTCATCATAGTCATAATCTGCAAAAGGGTTGGGGGATTTATTGTACGCCATCTTTGGCCGTCTGAGCTCCAGCAGTTGTTGTTGGTCAGATGACTAAGAGATATTTGTTTATGCTGATGATGCTTTGTTGTTAGGCACAGTTTTTTTGATCAGGCATGAGCCAGATGAACGAGAGAACCTGTGAGCACTACCGAGCGCAGTGAACCTGTTTAAAAGTCTGTGACGACAGTGAAAATAAATTTGTTAAATACCCAATGCACACTGGGAGCTATCCTTTGCAAAAGGAAGTATGCAACAACTCCAATTTCCCATCTTATTGGAAAACCAATAAATGCCTTTGATTCAAAGCCACTCCTTTAATACAATGTGTGAATATGACGGTTGCTGATGTCCATTTTCTCTACCAGTTGATAGTTTGTCAAGACAGAGGCGGAGCTGAGAGGGAGGAGGTGTTGGTGGCGTGGGTCCCCCCTCCCCCCTCCTCCCCCCACCTCCCCTCCCTGCACTGGATGGGACAGCCTGAGAGACCCCCCACCCCTTCTCCCCTCCCCTCCCCTCCCAACCTACAGCAAGAAGGCACCCAGCTAGGAAAATACAATACAAACTCAATTAAATGCAGTCTCCGCTGCGATTTACTGCAATGAATGATAAATTGCGCGTCGTTCTCACACCGTAGGATCTCCGAAAATTGCAATAATAGGCAAGAATCGTTATGTAAAATATGCACGGGCGGGCGCTCATTTACTAAATTTGGTCCGGGAGGGGTAACTTGTGTGTCTGCTGCCTTTTGTTGGGAAATTCCTGCTCAAATAACCAGGTTTGTCTCTAAAAGCGTGTGGTTAAGGTCAAACTGCTACACGGGCTAAATTGCCACATTGTTACCCAGGAAAAGAGAGAGGGAGGACTTTTTGCCTCACAATAAAAACACATTCACGACTTCCACATATTGCAAGAGTGCTGAATAATGTTGTGGCCGCCTAGCGTGAAATTAGTACATAGCAAAAAGATAGTTTAGCAATAAACAGTGTAAACAATAATTACCAACACAGAGAGAGAGAGAGAGAGGGTGGGGGCGGGGGTGTGGGGCTTCACCTGCAGCCTCTGGAGCATACATGAGAACAAAACAACGTAAAACTCATTTTAAACATTTGCTTAACCTATTGACAAATGTTCAAATATTGATATTTGCTTTTTAAACAGAGTTATGTTATCTATAATCTGTAAATCTTGCACCAAGGCTAATGTCAGGATTTAATATCAATCTCAATTTCTGCAATATTCTGTTGCTCATATTATAACCATTAGAATGACAAACCAGAAAAAAGTAATTTATCATTTTATGAAAAAGAATATATGAATAATTCAATTGTATTTGAAATGACATTGCTGCTTTTGGGTATGAATTCATGATATATAGATTTTCTTTACAAAATTACAGATAATAGATTGAACAACTGACACTTTCTCATATTCATAGCAAATATCTATGCTCAACAATTGAAAGCTCAAATTTGAATTTGTCTTTTGTCGCTTACAACAACAACGCTAGGGGAGAATAGGGGAAAGAAAAATAAATGGCTAATTTGAATTGAAAATAAAAATTATTTGAATTGATACTTGTGCTTTTGGATGGGAATTAAGCAAAAACGCTGCACTTTGTTTTCTCTAGCTCCCCTAAAATTGTGAACTTCTGACGATATGAGAGAGATTAGGCAACTTTGGACCGCTGCTGGCGAACACAACCCTCCCACCAGGCCGTGTTCACTTTGAGACATTCAGCTCAATTCTCTCTGCACTGAGGGAATAAAACAACAAGCCCACCATTCATCTGTGAATATATCTGCACATTCCTCTTTTTTTTCCCCCCTTTATCTTCATCTTCACGCACTGACATTTCCTTATACAAGCTTCACCCAGTGACCTCGCTGTGGTCCGGAAACACACTGATTCAACAGAACAGAACGTCTTATCTATTCATTCATTTATTCAGAGACACACAAGCACAATCACACATTTAGCAACCGTACAGGTACAAAATATCTGCCCAGGGAGTAATGAGTTCTACTTTTTGCGGGAGTCATTATGAGTTTTATTTGAATATAAAAATGTAAATACCTGAGAGGAAATTTTTTTCTAAACAAATCAAATACAACAATTTCAAACACACACGTCTCAATAATTTGGAACCCTGATTGGAGCTCAGGACATTTGATATTTATGGCTTTTTAAGGGGCTATCTGGAAGTGTCTAAATGGCCAAGAGGTAGAGCTGTAAAAGCATGGAGAAAATATAGATTTTTGCAGTGGCCCCAGAAAGACAGGACACACCCCCCCACACCCAGCTCCAACCCCACCCTTCTACACCCCCCCTTTTATTCCATTAATCTCTGGAAGCAGTGTGTAAGATACTGGAGGGGTGAGCGTAACATCGTGCTGCTCTAAAATATTCCTACCCTCGCTGTTGCCTGTGGCATCCATATGTTTAATTTCACTACAAATGTTTTGACAGCAAATGAAACTGCCCCCCCACACCTTTTTTCCTCCAACATTAGGGGATTTGTGGAGGAAAAATAGTTCTTTTTCCAGCCCCCCCTTTTCTCTCTGCATCGAGAGGGCTTCTATTGAGAGATTTTGTGTGTGTGTGTGTGTGTTTCAAAAAGAAGCACAGTGATGCTTTATTTAATTGGTTGTGGACCACCTGGAGTTTCAACATTTCCCCTGGCTGATTTCAGACTCCCTCAGGTCAACTATACATGTGAAGTCTGTAGCAGCAGCAAAAGAAAGAAAAACATGTCATTTGCAATGCTAAACTGGTGTAATGTCGCCCAGATTGAGTTGGAAATTCTGCGTCGTTTACTTTGTGTTGTATTACAAAAAAAATTGGCTTTATGTCATCTCTTAAATAAAGGATGCAAAGGGAAATCTTTTAACTTTCTATTTGTGTGACATGTAATCCTTTAGCCTCCGCCTCAGCACGCACACGAACCTGCGCGAACAGCGCGTTTAAAGGCATCCACTCGCACAAAGCACAAAATAAACACAAGCACATGACCTGCAGGTGTGTGTATGACACTGGACACCGTCGACAAGACACTGTGCGCTCTGTATTAGACACACACATCATCAGGATTGTGTGTGTGTTTGGGGAGGGTAGACGAGGAAGGAAAGAGGCTTATGAGGTCACCAGGGGAGAAAGGGAAGGAAAAAGGATAGTGGATTGGGGAGAGCAAGGGAGGGGAGTGTGTGTGTGTGTGTGTGTGTTTGGCAGGTGTGCACGAAGCAGGGCTGTGGTAGGATAGCGTGAGTGCGTGTGTGTGTCAGGGAGGATTCTAACGTGTGCTTCCGGTGCAGGATAGCCCATTCATCATTCTCACATGGTGGGTTTACTTTGCCAGTGATAGAAAATGGGTGAGGAGCAGCAGCACTACAGGGAGAATTAATGTGTGTGTGTGTGTAAGAGAGCTGGAGGAGGGGCACGTCAAACGAGACCGATGGCCAAACCAGATGTGAAGGTGTGTGTGCATTTGACTGCGTGTATGTGTTTACGTGGAGGGGTGTGTCACCTGGGTCAGATTTAGCCCCCGGCCCCCTCCTCCCCCTGTAGCAGACATACCTGTCACATGCCACCTTTGCCCCCCCCCATTGTCCTCCCTCCTACACACACACAAACACACACTCTACAGACGATCACAGCTAGTTAAGTTAAAGGTGGCCTCCTCTTTGAGATGACGTCCCACAACAACTGCGTGCGCAGGTTCAGAGTTGGGTCAGCTGACATAATAGATGATCCCATCACATCTTCAAGAAACATTTGTTGCCATGACAACGGCAAAATATCAAACAGGCTGTCCTGAGAGCGGGGTGGGGGGGGGTCAAAGGCAGGAGGTGGAGGGAGACATCAGGAGTCACTTCCTCTGTCGTTCACGCTTCCCTTCCTCTTTCTGGTTTATCCCTGTTAAATTCTGGACAAGCTCAACTGGAACGCCCGGCCCTCCTCGCAGGCCCTCTGCTGACCTCTGACCTGCAGGATCAGCTGGTTATGGGAAGCCACAGGAAAGGTCCTAAAGGATGAGCTACAGCCTCCCCTACTGGACACATACCAAACCACAATCTCATGAGGAAATTAAAAAAAAAAAAGGGACAGACTCTGAATCCTCTGAAAGTATCAACTAACCAATTAAAGGAGCCATATGATTGAAGGTCTGCAGAGGGAGGTGAGATTTGATGGAGCGCTTTTGCTTGTTTTAATCTTTAAGGGGAGAGGAGGAAGGGCGAGGGGGTGAGGGGGGCCACTGAGGCGAGGTCGCCGCAGCAACGGGGAATTGGGAACACCTGGAGGATTGTGGGAGTCGTCATATCATAGACATGCATGAATAATGCAGTGTAAATGTGCATGCTGGGTCCTTGTTCCTTCTTCTTGTTTTACACACGCACACACACACACACGTGCACGCGCACGCCTCTGACCTTGTTTGGGGTCACACAGAGGGAGGCTGAAATGAGTTTCAAATGTTCACATTATTTATTATTGGGTATCATCTCACTGTACAAATCCCTCACAGATGTTAGCATCTGGTGCATGCCTGGGCGTGTGTGTTTAGCAGCGTGTACTTTTAAAAAAGGAGGTTGTTAGTTATCAGTGAGGTATGGAAGTCAGTGCATGTTAAGTGATGGTGCATCTTTGTGTGTGTGTGTGTGTGTGTGTGTGTGTGTGTGTGTGTGTGTGTGTGCGCGTCTGTACAGGGTGAGTGACTGCAGAAGAAATGAGGGATGATCTTTATGTGGCAGCTTATTTGTTTTTGAATGCAGGAGCCTCAGAGGCCCCCTAACTAAAGGCATCAGGCCCCATGCAAGAAGGGCGTCCGTCACTGCACTGTCAGCCGCGCGCACGCACACACACACACACACACACACACAATCGGGAAGAAGAGAGAGCAAAGCACACGCTGCTCTGTCTTGTGATCAACCCCTTGTGAGCTTTGTTTGTGGGAAAGTAGCTTCTCTATCTGGGAAAAAAACATGTTTGGTGCGAGAGCAGGACGATCAGTCACACGGTGGCTGCAGTTTCATAAGATCATAAGAGTCTGAGGGGTGTGTGAGAAGTGAGAGACTTCACAGTTACGACATCAGAAGAAACACATTTAATACAAAAGGAACCAGAGTTAAAGCGCATGTTTAGGAACGTGAAGTTGGATTTTTGATGAGGCTTTATAAAATTTAGTTTGTCAGCGTTTACATGAAACTGAAATGACTTTACATGAGAATTTAAATCCTTAATCCTTATGTAACTGAGTTGAAGACAAAAAAAAAGGATCACTATTTCCCACAAGATCATAACATATTATTGCAGACTGTCTAGACATACAAATATTTGGAAATTAAAGGGAATCCAATTTCCAGACAACATTAGTTGGGTTGCTAAAATATCAAATAGATAAAGAATTAGAAAGTTTTAAGACATTTTAGTAATGTTGTTACCACAAATATTTCTGCGGGAGGACTTGCACTCATGACCTCAGTATTTTTTTAATCTCGCTGATGACATCCTGACCCACGTGATGGACATGATGCCTCTAAATGTTTGTGAACACAAACTAAATGGCGGAGAGAATTTTTTCACATGGTTTTGGAAATTTTTGCAATGACATAACAAAAGTTTTGTCCTATAAAACAATGAATCAAAAATCTCTGTATCTCCCTAACATGTATTTTTTTAATTAGTTGCATTTTAACATCCACTTTTACTAAAAAACTAAAATCTCAATTCTAAAATTATTTCCCTTATAATGCCAATACTATTCTTATAAATAGTAATATTAGCAATACAATAGATTATTGAAATTATTGCTCATTATTTTTGTCTTTCATATTAAAAAATTCAATTTATGTTGTTATGTAGCACAAATGTATGGCACTTACATGTAACTTTGTAGCTTTTTAGAAGTTAATGTAACTACATGACTCATAATGGAATGTACACATTGTACGTTTACTTAAAATTTTAGTAAATGTAGAATGTTTATTTAAAATTGGTGAATTGGAATTTCCTCCAGAAATGACATTTTCAGTATCTCAGGATTAAATGCACAAAAGTAAAGAAATGGAAAAAGACTGAATAAACAATTAAGGTCATATGTGATATATGTCTAAAGTCAGACTTATAAACAGCAACAGAGACGTGTCAAAGAGCAGCAGTTTCTCTGAGGTCTGGTATCAAAAAAGCTCTATGAAAGGTCAATGGTGAACTCCGTGGAGACGAACGGTTGGTCACTACGGAGGTTCGCCTCGGGACACAGGGTCAGCACCGTTGCCGCCTGGATAGCTGACCTTTCTGGTGTCAGAGCAGGGGTGTGTGTGTGTGTGTGTGTGTGTGTGTGTGTGTGCGGCTTGGCCTGGGGGAGGATTGAAGGCAGGTCATTTATAAATGTGCCCACATGTTGAGCAGGGAATACATATCGTATCTGCATTGGGATTTTTCTGTGTTCTGTTTTGTGGGTGGTTTGAATTTGAAAATCAGGAAATAAATGAAGAACGCACATACACACATCTAAGGGAAGGGGGAGGGGACGCTGGTACTTTGTAAAACACCTCAGGTTTCTGTTTTTGGCCCACACACCAGAGAGGCCTTGGCAGAAGCTAAATGGACGAAAGTAAATAAAAGTGGCCATTATGTGTGGGCTCCAGTAAATAGCTGCTCTCTTGTCTCTCTGGGCTTCAAAAAGAGGGGCGGAAGATGCGATCACGAGGAAAGCCCGTGTCTTTTCTTCTTCAGCCACTACAGAGAGGAGGAGGAGGAGGGGGTCTGGCTCTCCTCCATGGCCTCCCCCTCCTCTACTTTAACCCCCCCCTTCTCTGCTTTCTCTTTCGGCTTCCTGTTTCTTCCTCTGCAGTTCATTTCTGTCATCCCTGTCCTCTCCGTCCCTTCTGCCTCCTCTCACTGTCCTCCCTGCTGCTCCTGTCTTGACGCTAAAACCCCCGGCTCGGCCCGCCCAGTGTTTCTCAAAACATTGCAGGAAGGGAGAGATCAATGGTGTCCTCGGAGAGGGAATTACACAGCTGAATTTCGATGAGAGCAGAAGAAAGGAAGAGGAAGGGAGAACAAGTAGAGGCGGGGAAGGCATGTGAAAAGGGAGAGAGGGAAGAAGGATAGCATATCCTTCAAGAGGGGGGAAAAAGAGAAATGGGAGGAATGTGGAAAACTATGTCGAAGAATGGACGGGCGTGAGTGAACACAAAAGCTACAATTAAAATAACTGAAAATGAATCTGCATCAGTGTAGTTGAGGATGCGTGAGCCAATGTGTGTGTGTGTGTGTGTGTGTGTGTGTTTGAAATGAGTTATCATCCGTAACTGTGAGCATCTGCACCGTAATTTCTGTTAACAAGTGAATTCCCGGGCCTGCGTTTTATTAGCTGGGACTGAAGAGAGATTTCCTGTTTATTACAACACACCCACCCACACACTCTTTCTCTTACACACACACTTTTCTTTTGACAGCAACGTGTCCTTTAAGACTGGAGACATTTTACTGAGATGAGGATTTCCCAAAGTCTTTATGCAAAAACACATTTTCACTATTTATTTGGATTTGTGTTACACATTTACAAAGTTTTAAGCCGCGTAAACAATATCAAATTTATCTACTTTGTATTGGTAAAGCAGTAAAAACTCACAGAAGTGAAAACCTGGGCAATTGAAAGCACATCTGTACAGTTGCATAGTCGTGACTGCATCATCCATGGCTACAGAATGATCCTAATATTCGCTGGGTACTAAGGACCTGGCTGTTCATGTGATAAGTGCCACTCCTAAAATCCTAATGATGCCGCTGGCAGCAGAGAACTGTATAAAGCAGCTTCTCAAATAGAAGGCCTGTTTTTGGCCGGCCAGCCGCAGACGGCCACAGAGAGAGAGAGAGCGAGAGGGGCTGTGGAGGAGGCCTGAGGAGAACCCAGGACAACACCTTCCCTCCTGGCTCTGAACTCTGCACTGGGCTCAAACGCCGTCAATTACTGAGAGATATAGGGGGCCGGCCCATTTCCACCACTTCACTGAGTCCCCCTTCAGTTGCAGGCGGCTCGGACTGTAAATTACCACTCACCCCCCCTTTTCCGAGGTTTGCACTGGTTTTGGAGTCACCAGTGAGACCCTGCTCTGTCTCGGTCCAATTCTGAAGGAATTCCCTCCCTCTGTGTGCCAAACCCCAAGCCTTCGCAAGCCGGGGCCGCGGAGCATGCAGCTGCACGCCCTCGTGGACACGCTCAAACATTGATTTAAACACACACAAATGCATACAAATGTTCGTGTATGGTATATAAAATACCCTGGAGCTACAGATCATTGGGAACAGGTAGAGAGTTTAGCACGCACGCGCGCGCACACACACACACACACGCGCAGGCTGTAGATCACCGAGGTGGGCAGGGACGTCAGCACTCCCATACACAGTGAGCCTTATTGCAGAGTTTAATAGAGGAAAGCCAGCATGAATCCCCACAGTCATTCTGTTCCACTCAAACACACCATTCACAACACTCTGTGCCTGTTAGTGTGCGTCCCTGCATACTGTACATTGTGTGCTTTAGTATGTGCATGCGTGGAGCGATGTGTATACAATCTGCATATATGAATGTGATTGAGTGTGTTCTCATGCATATGTGACATACCGTGTGTGTGTGTGTGTCAGGATGGGCTCCATATTGACCCATCAGTGCTGCTCTGTCACCTCTCCTTTCTTTATGGGTCTAGCCTTTTAAAAACACACTGGATTTATAGTCAGTTTGGGCGCAATCTCCCGCACGGTGCGTGTGAGTGTAAAGTGCGACAGAGAATGTTGAAAAGAAAAATAATAATTTTTTTTCCCCCTGAGCCTGAACAAAAAGCACCAAACCTAATGTAGAAAATGAGTCTTGTTTGCCGTCAAATGAGAAATTAAAGACATAAACATCGGCTGAGATCAGCAGACTCCAGGCTTGGACATCAGAATGGAGCAGAACTAAAGATCGCCCTGAGATGGACACCACCTGGAAAACGCAGACAGGCCCAAGACAACATGGCGGCCAAGTGTGACGGCCAAGCTGAAAGAGATATGTCTGACACGGGCCCGGGACAGGCCTGGATGGAGGCAGATCGTGGATGTCTTATTACCCTCCGGGGACAAATAGGACCGACTAATTCACTCAGTCATCATTATACTGCAAAAAGAGACGGATGAAATCAAAGAAGTCTCAAGGAATCTGTGTTTGCGCAAGCAATGAAAGAAAAAAAAATCACTTTTTCATGCTGCAGTAACAGGTTTAGTTCGGGGGTGTAAACCATCTCGAGTGGTGATGTTTTCATGTGTCGACGCAGAAGCGTAAGATCGGAACCCTGCCCATGAACGTGGTGATTAATGTCGATAGGAACGTTCGCACACAGGATGCACGCAGAGCCGAGAAGTGCAAACGGCGACTTGGCATCTTCCGCTTTCTGTGATGCAAAAACTCCCACGTCATCTTCAAAACGCGCCGCTTCCAAATTGATTTCACACCACGAACGCCGCCCACTCCCCCCGGAGATTAACAAAGCAAATTCCACTTCTCCCCTTTTAAGGACGCACACGCAGATTTTTTAACTCGAACCTCAGCGAAGCAGAGGAGGATTTTCTTGAGGCTGCACATCCTTTATCTGCGATTCATAGGTGCTGTGTAATTGTGGATGGAGTCTAACGTGTGGTCCATTTGCTTCATTAACAGGGCAGACGCGAGCCGAGGAAAACGCCCATTGTTCCCTTATACCTTCCCGTTTTTTTAATGTGGAGCATTAGTGCGGCAGTTGTTAGTGCTAGACCATAGTGCTTTGCTGATGGTCAAATGACAAAGTCTTAATAGAATATAGTGGGGACGGGCAGGACAAAGGTGGGCAATGTTCAGCTGGATGCAGCCAATTTCTGTGTGAGAGGCCTGCCTAAAAACCCTATTCATGGGCTGTCTAATGCTGGTGCGTAATTAAATGTGATTACTGGAGCAGAGGGCTCCTCTCTGCCTCTCCGAGGGCCACACACAGGACTGGAGGCAGCATGCATGCGCTCATTAAGGAGGCGCTAACAGATGTACACAAGCAACGGCCACGGGCGTACCTAAAAAGCTAAGCCATCTCTCTCCCTGACACACACACAAACATAAACACACGTAAAAAAAAAAACTAAATCATGGATCTCCAAAATGTCAACTTTTCAGGCTCGGAGAAAAGCAGGATTGGATTGGAAAGGGAATTTGCCCAAAGGGTGGTAGAATTTTTTCAAGGAGGGGGGTATGCAATCCTTCAACTGGCGTTTAAACAGAAATTGGAGATGCAGGCTTCTTTTTTTTTTTTCTTCTTCTTCTCCCTGACAGTTAAATCTTGCCGAAATGCAGAAGAACAAACAAACACATGCCGAGTCGTGCAGCAGTAAATAAAAATCAGGCTAAACTATGACCTTCAGTCAGTGATAATCATAAGGCAAACACGCATACATATAAACAAAAATCAATTATGGTTTCCATCGACACACACACCTTGTCTGGCCTGCGCTCCGGTCCAGTTTCCTGGGCAGACACAGTCCCCTGGTGCTCATGGGAAATAGTGAGCATGCCAGACCCCACAAAGGCGTCCTTTCAGTCGCCCGCATGCTTGACCTGTGCAGGGTCAGCGCTCTGCTTTGTGCCCCGTGACCCCCGAGTGACCCGGGGGTCGCGGCGAGGGCCCGAGGTCAAACCCAGATGCCTGTGTCCAATTTCACCCCGACTGGGTTATCCTCCCAAATCTGCACGAAAATGCCCCCCCCCACAAAAAAAAGAAAAAACACAACTACCTCTACACATGACTGAGTCCCATAGAAATACATGAGTTCTCTGAAGCCTAATTGGACTACTGTGTAGTAGTGCTCATACTCAAGCTCTATCTCACACACATACACACGCACATGCACGCCTGATCCCCTGTAACTGCACTAATACCCCATCCTATGGTCTTAGGTCTATCTTGAGGGATTAGGTGCAGAAATGCACGCGCGCACGTGCATGTGCACGCACACACGCGCACGCGCGCGCGCACACACACACACACACACACACACTAAAAGAGTGCGGCAGGCCTGGCTGAGGGTCTACCTTGAGGGATTAGGTGCAGAGAGACAGGACCCTCCAGCCAATCAACCGGTCTGTCACATTGATTTTGAGGGGTCACTAGTGCACAATGGCCAGGGTTCTCCCGTCTTAACCCCTCTGATCATACACATATGCACAGACAGACAGACACACACACACACACACACACACATAGTGACAATTAACTTTATTTATATCGCATATGTGAGAGGCAGAGCTGGAAAGGTGCCCAATGGGTGGGGAAAAGAATAGCTAACAATGACAGGACAAAAATAGGAAGCACAAGGAAAAACACTTAGGGAGTAAAAAAAGAAATCCCAAGATTAAAATGGTTTGATTAAAAAAAGTTTGTTTTCTTATTAATGAAAAACGTATCTCTAACTCTTCTTTTCCACAGACACGCACGTTATTTTAATTTAACCCCCCCCACCCCCCTCCGCCGCCTGCCTCTCAAAGCCTCGTCACATCCCCGCTTCTGCAAATCCTAAGTCCGTGGGGGAAAGCGCCCGGGTCAACCCGCCAGCCCACGACCCCCCCCTCCCTTCCAACCCCTCACTCATTCTTCTCTTTCCTGGTCAAACAACACAATAGCTATCTATCAGAGAGGGCACCGGGTGATGGAAATAAACCGTGCCACGCAGCAGAGCTTCAGGTGCTCCCCCGACTGGCCTGTTCTGTTTTAGTCTTCCTCCTCGCACCTTTAGCCCTCACATCCCCCCTGTTGCCCGTTTCCCTTTCCGGAAGGGAATGTTTGAGGCATCTGGAAAAACAGCCTTCATACGTGTCTACTGGCGTTGTTATCATTACACAGCACACCAGCAGTGGAAGACAGTTACAGAATTGGCAATACAGCTAATTTAAAACTTTTTATATGTCGTCAGTCAAACCAAGGAGCCTGACCTCGTCCAAAATGGTCACAAGTCAAGATTGATGGGTCATTATTAATGGTGAAGGAAATTTCAATACTACATAAAAAAACCGATTACTGGAAGTTTTTAAACTTAAAATTAAGTGATAATAAAAATGTCAGAAAACTCTAAACTTAATCTTTGATGGAACTTTTCTTGTCTTATTATCAACTGAAGCAGACAAGCTTTTTGCGTTTCAGTTGTTTTTTTTCTACTGTGCTGACTTAATTTTAAAAGAAACAAGTAGCTATAAGTGCCAGATAACTGCAGTGAACTAAGAAATACATATTTTTTTTATATTCAATAGAGCAGAACAAGAGTATAGAAAATCAGCAAGAATGCTGATTAAGTATATACATAAAATAGTTTTATATAAATGGAAATCATGTTTATATATTAACCCATAAATATACCCATATTTAGTATATTCATCTCTGCACGTTTACATTAAAATAGTTTTTAAAAAACTGACCTGAGGTTTATCCCATGGCAGTAGAACTCTGTGGCCACTAGTGGGCGCCAAAGGATTTGAGCAGCATTACTCGACAGGCGGGCTCGTCTTCTGTCTCCTCCTCGACTACAGCCCGTACTTCCTGGATACGCGTAGAGGAAGAACAGCCAGGTCGGATTTGTCATCACCGTCTCACAGTTTCCTTCAACCTGTGGATTATTTACAAAAAAACAAGACGAAAATTCCGGTGATGAAGAACCGTTTTATAGGGAGGAATTATCCACGATGACGTGAAATCAGAGGCGCAGAGTTGTCAGAGAGGTGAGTTAGTTCAGCAAACTACAAACGGTTAGAGTTAGCCTGCTAGCTAAATGCCACCGTGTTTACAATCTGCTCGTTTCTCGCAATGTTTTGTTTGTGTTGAGTATTTATTTGTGGTTGGGTTACTTAACGAAAGCTGAAAGTAAGTAAGTGTGTGTGTGTATGTGTGTGTGTGTGTGTGTGTGTGTGTTGGTTGGTTTCCACTCAGAGCGCCACGTCACTGGTGGAGTCAGAGAAAACACACCCGGGATTTAGTCCCAGCCCCCGGAGCCAGAGATTAGACGGCGACATTTCCCCTTCCCTCCGTGTGGTGCTGGGGTTTCTTACCGAGTGAGGGTCAGTGTAGAAGAGGTGGAAAATGACGGCGTCCAACACGGGTCTCATCATGAACGTGGTGAACAGCATCGTGGGAGTGAGCGTGCTCACCATGCCGTTCTGCTTCAAACAGGTGGGTCACCTGCCGGTGCTGCAGCCAAATGCCTCCCCAAGAAACACGACCCCTTCATTTGGACCCATTTTATTCGCTTTGAGTTCAACAGTTGCAGCGCCTTTAGCAGCGTCGCAATAACTTTTGAAACGAGACATCTTTTTGTGGAAAGTTATTAACTCTTAAATAAATATCTTAAAATAATAATAGCCACATTTGTTTGACTTCATTGGCAAAATATCTGCAGAAGGGTCCTGTAAATCCTTCATATCTTGTTTGAATCATTATGTAATGATAATAATAATAACGTTTATTAATAGCTCATTTATTAAAGCTCAGTTACAAAGTGTGTCGTGATAAGCAAGACACCAAATCAAACAGACACAGAAATAAAAGAATTATAATAAAAAAACAAAGAACTTCTTAAGTACTTTATGCCAGTGTAAAAGTAATACTAAAAATAAACAACTCAGATTAAGTAAGAAGTTAAATCCAAGAAGTGTTTTATTGTTTGCCAAGCTAGTGTGAATATTTGTATAACTTAATTACAAGAGATCATTTGACATTGAGTCACTAAGAGGAACTGATTTATCTGAAAGTATTTATAAAATGAGGCACATTATGACTCTCCTCTTTCACAGTGTGGGATAGTGCTGGGAACAATACTGTTGTTCTCCTGCTCCTGGATGACCCACCAGTCTTGCATGTTCCTGGTTCACACAGCTAGTAACACCAAACGAAGGACGTATGCAGGATTGGGTGAGTTCAAGTTCTAATTATGCACATTTTTATTTAGTAGTCCATATATACTTTGCGGGAAACTTGTATTCACCACTTTTACTGTTGGCAGAGCCAGTTTCCAGTAAAGTGATTTATTTTATATGATGGATAAAATTGTGTCAGCTACAGACACTTAAACTTCATGCACAGAAAACTGCAGGCCATATTGATAAACAAGACATGTGATGATGACAGCGTCAGGTGCAAGAGGTATGTTGGGAATAGAAGATAAGTGTAGGCATGTTATTTTGTTTTTATCAAAAGAGGCTATTTTAGGACATGGCCATCTGCTTTGCATCACGTTTTTCACACTGACATCACCGTCCCCTCTGCAGCCTTCCACGCTTACGGGAAAGCAGGAAAAACCCTGGTGGAGACGAGGCAAGTCTCATTATTTATCCTACACACATTCTGCTCTACTTTCTTTCATGCAAGTGATTGTGAAAGGACTTAAACTTTGGGATATTTAAGTGCGATAAGAGTAAACACAGGAAACATATGAAATCGAAAAGATAAGATGATGATATCTATGTTTCAATATGTGTTTTCCCTCTTCCGTGTCCCTGCAGTATGATTGGGTTGATGTTGGGGACCTGCATCGCCTTCTACGTCGTCATCGCTGATTTGGGCTCTAATTTCTTTGCTCAGCTTTTGGGTTTACAGGTTTGAGACTGATTTTGCATCTCTCATAGAACTTTTATCTCCAGGACCACCTCAATTCCTCTGCCCTCTACTTAATCAAAATGCAGAAAATGTTTGAAGCGACAAGCAAACAAACAGTGTTGTTTGGTGGTGTTCCTTTCAAGGTGACGGGCAGTTTTCGTGTGCTGCTGCTGATCGCCGTGTCTGTCTTCATCGTGCTCCCGCTGAGTCTGCAGAGGAACATGATGTCCTCCATCCAGTCCTTCTCTGCGATGGCGCTCATGTTCTACACCCTCTTCATGTTCACGGTGAGCGCACCATCACACAGACTGCATCAGTCTGCACAGTGCATCTGAATACACTGCTGAGGAACATGTTTTGGCTCAGCTTCCAAAGCTTAACCATCAAAATGCAGGCAGTAGAACTGTCCTTGGGAGAGGATGAAAAGCTCCTTGAGTTTGTGATGGAGTGCGCCACGGTTCGCAGTATTGTGAAGCACAGGGATGTTTCGCTGCATTGAGAAATGACACACGTTTGTTTAATTGAATCTGGCGACAGTTAAAAAGTCTGCAGTGATAACACATTTTTGAGGTTCATTGACAAAAAAATGTATAAATAAAATATAATTATAGTCAACTGAAATGTGGATCAGACAAACCAACCACAGAAAAGGAGGACAGTTTCTCTCTCAGCATTTTGAGAATTTACTTGGGCTGGGTGATGTGACAGAAAAACAAGACTAAAATATCAATAATGATCATTTTAAATGTCACATTATTATTTAGTTTTTGCAGATTCTTTCCAGATACTAATGAGCACGGAATGACAAACCCGTGATTACCAGCTGTAATTTCATGTGAATATTACTGACTTTAACGGGTTTAACCTCAGTAGCTCATTGACCCTAACCTTCTCTTTAAGATATTGGTCATGTTGATGTCATGTTGTATTGTGGTCTCTTATCTGCTCCACTGTGTAGTATGTCCTCCTCACCAACAATATTGTGTTGCTCCTTTTTTTTTAAAAAAAGAGCAAATTTACACTAAATCACATCAGGCAGAAAACAATTGCTGCATGACTCTTCATTATAGGCTGAGACAAAGCCTCTCCCCATGGGAATGAGACACCACTTGGAAATTGGCCACCAGAGACATTTTAAGCTCCGTAAGTGCAAAGTAAATGGTGGCAGATGGTCAATTCCACTAAATCACAAACCTTTGCATCTTAGGGAGTTATCTTCCTCTAGTTGCTCATTTGAAAAAAAAAAAACAAACTTGTTCTGCTTCTGTTAAATCAGCCTGACGTTTGTGCAGTAGCCAATCAGCATTCATCACCAAAAACACTATGGCAGCTGAAAAAATGATCGCTATCATGGTTCAAGCATCAAGATATTTGATTGAAAATGTCAGAGCTGATGGATTTGGTTTGTCACAACATTTTTCTGCCTGACGTGATATGGCCCACGTATATGTGGTTATGTTCTACTGACCTGTAGTGTTGCTTCCACAGACGTCAAACTGCTGTTTAAAGTGCATTTTTGCGATATGACCCTTAGTTCCATAGCATGGTGATTACATGGAGTGGTGGTGTGGTGTGTGTCTGGCTTTAGACCCAGGCACGGTCCAGCCTGGCCCAGTCCAGACCCCCGACCCTCTAACAGTGACATATCTCCTTTCCTCCCTCCTTTTCATCCTACCTGTCATCTCTCTCTCCACCTGTCCCTTCTGCTCATGCACTACTTTATCTTCCTCTCCTTTCCCGCCTGCTCTTCCTCACACCCCTTCACAACCTCCTCTTCCTCTTCACCCTGTGTTTGCTCCCCCTCCCCTCCCCTGCTTCTGTTCCCTGCTGCTGGTGCTGTAGATAGTGTTGTCATCTCTGCGCTACGGCATTATCTCCGGCTCCTGGGTGGAGCGGGTTCACCTGTGGCGCTTCAAGGGCGTCATTCAGTGCCTGCCCATTATCGCCACAACCTTCTGCTGTCACCCGTAAGTAAACCATGGTAACCACCCCCAGAATAACACCACTGTTAGGGCAGTGGGTGGGGCGGGGGGCATTGTGTACCTTGCAACTTTATGCTCCTTAAATTTCCCTCCGACCTACCTGAACCTTCTGCCCACGCTTATCAATCATTCTTCATTTTTCACCATTAATTCGGGTTTGGTCTGAGCCATTTCAGCTCTGAGTGTGTATGTGTGTGTGTGTGTGTCTGTTTGGTGGCAGTAGTAATAAGGCAGAGGAAGTTTCCCACCACTGCTCCACACCCGGGATGAGCAGCCTGGGTGTGGGAGTGGAAGGCTAAAGGTTTACAGAGTGTTTCCACCATTTGGGACTTTCTCAGGTAATTAAAGGAGCAAGATATAGGAAACAAATGCTGATGGAAAACCTGTGGTGTAGTTCTGTATAGATTACCCACCTTCTGTTTGGTTCAAATTTACAATTTCATCATGACTCATCAACTTCATCACATGCAGGTTTTCTGTTCAGTATGGGATTTACGGTCACATTCCTTTCCTTCCCTCCGTTTTGTTTTTCCTCACCTTGTTCCAGTCCGTTTGTTATCTGTGTCTTACCCGTCAGCGTGGATGCTGCGCGCCACCTCTTCGTCATGCTCTCCCTCTCTTGTCTTCATTTGGTTCGGGCTGTAACCCCCACCCCCGCCTCCTTCCCCTCAGATGGTGGTGTCCTCGTTCAAACATGGGCTGCTCAGCGGCTGGTGGCTAAGTCAGGTCAATGTGGTGCGCTGGGAGGGTGTGTTTCGCTGCCTCCCAATCTGTGGGATGGCCTTCGCCTGTCAGTCGTAAGTACTCCTCCCGCCCCCTCCACCCGCACAGGGACCATGTAATAAAACTAATGTCAAATCAGACTATAAAAAAATCTTTAGCTGAAAGCTCACTGACTCAGAATTGAAAATTGTAGTCCTCAATGTAATCCCGGGTAATTCCTGAAATGTGGGCTTTTCCGCTCAGCAACAGAGTGAATTTAATATTTAATTTGTGCATGAAGAAATTGATCTAATGTTTACAGTGGAGAGTTTGGCATGTGTTTGTCGTGTACAGAGATTCACAGTTTTGTGGTGGAAATGAGGTGGCCGGGTAAGGGGCGTCTGGTGGTAAAGGGAAGCTGCTTATTTCTCTGATGTGCTTCTCACAATCACCTCATCTTTTCCTGCATCAAATTTTGCTCTGAGCTCTTGAGAACTAACCTGGGATGTACTTGTTGTTGATGCTGCTGCTTTTGTTTTTATCTGATGTGATGAGAGTAAAAGCCAATTAAGCAAAGCAAAAGCATGTTGGTAAATGTGCTATTCACTTTTATTTTCCAATTTAAAAAAAGTTGAATTTCCAAAACATACAGTGGGCTGAGATCATGATAAAGTGAAGCCTACACACTGATGCAGATCCCTCAGTGACAGCAAAGAAAGAAAGAAAGAAAACTACTGTCTTTTCTCATTGTTAAACCAAAACAGACTTCACTAATGCAGAGCTTTCCTGGTCTTGACGACCAAAGTGCTCTAAAGTCAGTGTTTCTCCAACACAAACACAGTAAGCCTGTGCCACATGTGGCACGTGTGCAGCATTGCCGATCTGCTGCGTCTTGCATGCGTCTGTTGTGGGTTTCTGGTATGCTTTCTGGTATGACTATATTTGTATTTCCTTGACTAGAAGTCGGCTTATGTGCTGAACTAAACCCAGGGCTCTCTGCAGTGAAGCCATGCATCCTCCGTTCCTGCAAAATAACAATACAAATCTTGTCAAAACAAATGAATGGATTCACTCAACAAAAACACTGGAGTGCTTTTACTTTGAAACATGTGCAGGAGGTGACATTCAAATTGTGATGAAAGACAATTTTCACTTCCATTTTGCTGTGAACTTCACTCTTTGTGGAGAAAATAGGCAGACCCCACCCAACTCTCAAGAGGAGCCCCTGAGACGCAGCAGTATGGCTGCTCTTAGGATAATCTTTTAGGGTGCTGTCTCTTATCACTAAGATGTGGACTGGAGGAGCTGGGCCTCGAACCTTCTCATCAGTGGATGACCCACTAGCATCAGCCGCTCAGGAGCTGAATCATCATCATTCATTTCTCTGCCTTCATTCGTCTGCATGTTTCATCACTGCTTCTCCTGTCCTGTCCTCCACGCTGCAGTGCTTGCTCTGGGATTGCAGAGTCTGTGTGTGTACAACAACTTGTCTCGGATTTGAACGCAGCGCACGGGGAGGTTGTAGGAAGTGTTGCGCTGAGGTCATCAGGGCCCAGATGTTTTGGTGGTGGTAGAGGTGGTGTTTGTGTTTGTTTGTGTGAGAGTGAGTGAGGTAAGTGGCAGGAGTGGGCGCCCGTAGGCTCGAGAGTGAAACAAGACTTTAATTAATGTAAATGCACAAAGCCAACATAACATTATGGTATGTCAGGCGTGTTCATTAGTAAGCGAGGTGTGCGCGCATTAGAGGAGGAAGAAAGTGCGCACTTGTGTGTGTTTATGTATGTGTGCGTCGCGTTCTGGTTCCCACTAGTGCCGCTGAGTGATATTTGGCAGGGTGATTTCTTGGCCTGTGGTCAGGCCGAGCGAGGCGAGCGCTCCGTCAGGCGGCAGGCAGCTCAAGCCAAACCACTAATCAACACATTGGACTGCCGCCATCTTACAGACACACACTGATGTATTCACAGGCTGATTAAACAGCTCTCAGCACATTGGATTTTTATTACATTCATGAAATGTGTTTACTTTCAGTTAAAGCATTACTTAACATCAACATTATGACGGAATGGGAGCTGGCCCTGTTGTTTTTTGGCTGCAGGTTTTGAATTGCGTGAAGCAGTTAGCTCATAATAGAGGGGACATAAGAAAAACATGTGCGGTGAAAATGTCCCTCTGTGATGCTACCGTCAGCAAGCTTTCAACTCCAAGTTAATGATACTGCTACACACACGCACGCACACACACACACACATATTCACTTTAAAGAGCTTCTCTGTCATATTTTCTCCAGATAAAGGGCAGCGGTAAAGTAAATAAAAACACATTAGCCTCGGTGTTGGGACTATTGGGTGACCATTAGATGCTTTTGCTCCCCGCTTACAATATGGTGTTTTATTTAACCTTGGCTCTGAGATTTACTGGTTTGCGGATTAAACAAGCATCAAGGAATAGCACCATGGGGCGGTGCTTGCTCATAAAACCAGTGTGTGTGAAAGAGAGACAGGCAAAACAGGACAGAGAAAGTTATGGTTTCTTTCCCTCCCTCTTCCTCTCTCTATCTCATGTCCTCTCTCTGTTTCTCCCTTTCTTGTAAATAAGAAAGTGAGAAAGAAAAGAGAAAAAGTGAGCAAGAGGAGAGTTTATAATGCTCTAAAACCTGCCAGCCATTTGCTGTTATATATATATATATATATAGAGAGAGAGAGAGAGAGAGAGAGAGCCTGTAAATTCACTGGTTACAGTGCAGCAGTTGCCTTCACACTGGCCACACTCTTCAGGGACAGAAGAGAGCATGACGGAGAGAGACACCCAGTTTCACAAAGAGACATGTCTCAGGTTCAACCTCAGCCTGCTTTCACTACTGCCATCTATTCTGGGTCACAGACACACATCTACACTTCTGACTATTCCCCGCCAATGCAGCCACATTACTTCCTCCTACTGACACTTTGAATTTGAAAATCGACGAGCGCTGCCATCTTGTAGAGACAGAATCTGCTCAACCACTTGTCAGTGGTCCATTATGACGTTTCACCCCATTTTTACATTGCAAATAACTACAATGAGAATCTAAACAGGTATCAATATTAGATATGAGATAAGAACATCCTGAGAAACAATGTTAGAGAAATGTTTATTTGACATCACCAGTGCCATAGAGAAGGAGTTGATGGCACCTGAAGACATTGTTAAATTATTAAAAATAATGGTCCAAGTAACACCTCATTTCTTCTTTTTAACATGGTCCTCTTTTAATTCATTCAAGTCATCCTCATCCACATGTGTGATTAAAGAGTCTGATCTGACAGCAGCTTAGTCAACAATACAGATTTTAATTTAACGTTACTGATGACTTCCTTACATTGTTAAAACTCTATTGGGCGAAAGACAGCAAAAAGAAATCACTTGTCTTAGGATGCTGACAAGGACACAAGGACAGTGATGCATCATTTGGTTATTGAGTGGCACAAATGGGCCCCCATATGGCCGCTCATTAAAGAAAATCTACAGTGCAGTTTCTTCCACCAGATTTTAAGTAACTAGCTATGTAGACCATGACTGAGCAGCTGTTTGAACAGAAGAAGCAAAACTCTTGTCGATTCATTTTGCCACTACTTTCCCTGCCCTGTCCTCCACATGATGTGATAAAGTTGCGAAAAAAGTGTCTGATAATTCCGACCACACATGAATGCACACAGTAACTTCAACAGTACCAGAGTATGCATCTGGGCTGCTTGTCTCTCACAGGCAGGTGCTGCCGACCTACGACAGCCTGGACGAGCCGTCCGTCAAACGCATGAGCACCATCTTCACCTCCGCCCTCAATGTAGTCACCATCTTCTACATCACCGTGAGTGGAGATGCCACCGCCGGTCACATTTGGTTGGTGCTGTAGCATGGATACCTTTTGACTTTTGCGATATCATGTCTGCCCTTCATCAAGTCACAATGGCAGTTCTTTAAAATTGTGTGAGGTTTCCATGCAACAACACAGCCGCTGTCTTCTGCACGTGCACACAGTTCTATTCGGAAAATATTTGGGAAACTCTGACACATTCATTCCTTGCAACCTTTTGTTTTGTTACCCCGCTTCCCTCTGAACCAGGTGGGCTTCTTTGGCTACGTCAGCTTCACAGAAAACATTGCAGGCAACGTGCTGATGAATTTCCCCTCCAACCTGGTGACAGAAATGATCCGTGTGGGATTCATGATGTCTGTGGCCGTCGGATTCCCCATGATGATCTTGCCATGTCGCCAGGCCATCAACACCATGCTTTTTGAACAGCAGGTCAGCTTGTTTTCATTTTGAGAAATTCATCATCTATTTTATTTACCACTTTAACTCTGTTGGAAGTAGCAGGCACTCATCCTGGCTGTAGTGCATGTAGAGGAAAGGAAAAATGTGTGACTGTGTAAACAGAGGCCTCTGGAGACACTGGTTATGGATCTTTACTCTAACTCTATTGAATATTCATCACATCCAGATGTGAGTGTAGGCGTATAAACACATCTCACTTGTTAAAATCTTGTGGTTTTTACTATTTGTACTATTTCTTATTGAATTTATATGAATTTCTTGCCTATTCTGTGGTGTTTTGTCATGTTAACCTGCAACTCAGGTAGCAATGTTTTTTCCACATGTAAATATGAATGAAACAGCAAACCAAAACTTTTGCCCTGGGATAAAAAGCAAATCAAAACATCTGAAGAAGAATCTAGAATTTTTATCTTCTCTTCTTTTCTCCCTCTTTTTTTTCCTCTTTCCGTCTCACAGCAGAAGGATGGGACATTTGCTGCAGGGGGATACATGCCCCCTCTACGCTTCAAGATGATCACCCTCTGCATCGTGTTTGGAACCATGCTGGGAGGCATTCTCATTCCAAACGGTAAGTCCTGTGTGTGTCTGGGTCTGTGTGTGTGTTTGAAAATAATCAGGCTTGGATTGAATAAATTAAAAGTGAATGTGTGTTCCTACGTGTGCAGCTCCCAGACTGGAGGTCTTTAAGGTGCATGTGTTCCTTTATGTGGGCGGAGTAGCTGTGGAGCTTTACGACATGTGTGAATGTGACTTTACGAGTCAGTGACTGTCACACTCTAACACAGTCCTTAAATCAGGGCCCTAACTTTTATCTCCTTTTAGACGGGCAGATGGGAAGATAGGGTTATTATTCTCCCACACTCTCTCTCTCTCTTTCTTTCTTTTTCTCTCACACACACTTAAACACACACTCACAAAACCCATGTACACACCACCACTGTCTCTCGGTCTGGTTCTTTGAGTCTCTCTGTGCCTCCCACAAAATCCAAAATGGTGGAGATATAAAGGTTAACACGAGTTTATGTTTTATTCATCCTTTTATATGCTGGCTGTTTGGTGAACGTTTGATTAGGAACACACACACCTCTACACAGTATATTATATACACACGGACATAAACACACAGTGGGTTTCGAAGGCTCTTTGTATGTCTAATCAAACTAATAGACTGAGGAGAAGAGAGGTAAGGACCCTGGGGAGAATGGACACTAAATCAGAGGGAGACAATATGGTGTCTGTTCTCCAGATGAACGATGGGTTTCCAGGCCCCATGCCCAACGAGCCCGGTCTGCAGAGACAGGGGTGAGGCTACTGCCAGGAGCAGGGTTCCATGGATGTGGGGGCTTGCAGGGCTATGGACAGGTGCTGGTTATGTAGTGCAGAGACTGTTGAGGAATTTTCTTTTCTTTTGGTTATGTGACAGAAATAATATGAACAATGGAGGTAATCACGTCTCGTCGTAGGACCACAAGATAATCCACACTTTTATCTTTCACTTGTCTTAGTGGAAACCATTCTGGGTCTGACTGGAGCCACCATGGGCAGTCTCATCTGCTTTATATGCCCTGCTCTCATCTACAGGAAAATCCAGAAGAAAAGCTTCATTGCTCAGGTTACATATTCTCAATTCGCACATTTTTATTAATTGTCCAGATTTATTCACTGACTGACATCCTGCGCTTCTTCTCCCTCTGTCCGTCCTGTAGTTGGTGCTTTGCGTGGGTCTGGGCATCCTGCTGATCAGCACCTTTACCACACTCTCCATTTCGGCAAGCAGCCCTGCTACCAAGGTCCAAGCTCCTTCTCCTCGAGCGCCTGACAGGAACAACCAGCCACTTCTGGACCCCCACGAACCACACGGTAAAGATCACAACATGCCTTAGCATCTGGCAATCACGTATCTACCTGACAGAGTGTAAGTGAAAGTGGTTTACTAATGAGCCGTGGAAACATTTACCTCAGCGGACTGGTGCCAGGCTTGTTTGCAGTGAAATTGGACAGCATGTAATTATTTTTTGCAAAAAGCATGAGCGCCACAAGAGAAATGTTTTGTTGTCTGGATGTGTATTATTTATTTTTTTAAGCGTGGACTGAATGCAACACACCGAAACGGCAACATAAAGAGAATATGATCTGGTAGCAAAGGGCCATCGGAGCTAAAACAAAGACACAAAGCCACAGTGAAAGAAAGGATTTCTTTTATCTGTGTGAGAACAAAAGATAGAGAGAGACAGAGTGATAGACAGACAGCCAGGGTGAAGAGATAACCTCTTGATAATATCTGAAAGCAGCACTGTGTGCTTGACATTGATGGAGCAAGAGTGATGCCCTTCAAACTCCAGCAATTTCTCTCTTCTGCCTCTGTTCATTTCTGCAGCCACCCCCCCTTCCTCCAGAATACATTGTGTGACCCCCCTTTCTCCTCTCGTATCTCCTGTGGCAGCTATAAAATGCCTGTGAGCTCTGGCTGTGTGAAGGGAAGGGTTTATGTGGGTTTGGGGAGGGTAGTGGGGCAGACGAAACAAATGGAGATGAGCCGCAAAGGAAATCTGAGTTTTGGAGTGAAACAGGAAGGGCTTTATGCTACATCCATACTTACATGTCTGGAAACGCATATCATGTGACCACTTGCTCACCCTGGACATAGCTTGTTTGCAACCCATGTAAGCAGTTGTTGTGTCCTACACTGAAGGCAAGGCCAGTTTCCAAATTTCTCAGTTTCAGGGACTCTAGACTGTAGAGGAGGCGATTTCCTCTGTTCCATCACTTATAGTTACATGCCCCGTGTTTGTGATTTCAATTTGCATCATGTGAAACTCATATGTTTCGACCTGTTTCCTGTCTCTTTCGGTTTCAGTTCATCCCTGTTCTTCCTTTTATTGTACTGAGCCTAGTGTCCTCTTGCCACCTGCAGTGTTTGCTGCCACCTGGTGGACTACAGCGTGCCGTCTGAGCGAGATATTCCTGGGTGTTAAATTTAGTTTTAATGGTGGTAGTTAATGTGTACAATAAACGCCAATGTACAGGAAAATAAAGAGTACATCTCAGATACTGTTATTTTACTTTTCTAAGACCAGAGAAAATACAAAAATAAATAAGCTGTCACATTTATTGCTTAATGTAGTCGCAGTAATGGGTGTCATATTTTTCACACTGTTTATACTGTGTGAGGAAATACAGCAAAGACAAATAAAAAGACTACAAGGAGTGGTACTAAACAAGAGGAAAACACATCTTAATGAGAGGAAATAACTTTTATAGTTGTGTAAATTTATGATTAAATGACTTGTGTTTTTGTGTTTGCATGCAGACAATCCTCCAAACAAGAAGCCAGTGGAAATAGAAAAGCCTGACCTCCCAGCTGCGGCAGGGGTCCAACCTGCGGCAAGGGACCAGGCAGAGCCCCCACAGATTAAAGGACCAGTGGAATTACCTGAGGGGAAAAAGGGGGAGGAGGTGCAGTTGGACCGACCCGATGCTGGTGAGGAAACAGAATGAAGACAGGAATCTTCACTGGATTATCTCTGTACAATCACTGAGGATTTGTTTCTTGTTGCTCAGGTGTTGCAGTGCCAGAGGGAGAGGCCCATCGCCACGAACCACCCATCCCTCATGACGAGGTCCAAATAGACACAAGAAAAGAGGTCAAGAAACAGAATGATGGAGGAGGAGTAGATGAAGCACCCAAAAGAGATGTAGAGCATGGTTTGGCAGAGCTTGGGAAGGTAGAAGACAAGGTAGAGAACCCAAAGCCTGCAGAGGCTGTTGTGAGGAAAGAGGAGGTGGATTTGGGTGGCGGTGAAGTCTTGTCCAATGAGCTGCAGGAGAACCCAGAGGTGGACGGAGGAAAGAAGCAGAACATTCCCCTGCCAAAAGAAGGGGAGAAGTTAGGCGCCGCGAAAGATCTGGCAGCGAATTCAGCTGATGTAGCCAATCAGGCTGCGGTGGTTAAAGTGGGCAAAGTTCCAGATGCTGCAGGGAAACGTGAGTGCTTGTCATCGTCTTTATGGTGGAAGGAAAGATGTAGGAAATTTGCATTCTTGACTTTGTGACTTGGTGATTCCTCAGCTCAACTTCCTGAAGGAGAACATCCTGCTGCAGACGGGGCTCCCGCTGCAGACAGTAAAGACGCAGCAGACGAAAAGATGGAGGGTAAGAAAAGATCAAATTTGTCTTTCGATAGGATGTAATGCAATTTACCATTGGATGGAGATATATATTTATTTACATGACATCGTTTAACGCTTGTCTTGAGTGACTGCAAATGATGCTAAGCATGAACAGACATGAATGTGAACGCGTGCTGGGATCTGAAACCTGAGACCACATTCAGATGTGATCTCATGTGGCCTCAGTCATCCTGAGGCCATCCTCCTATGAAGGGCCGCCCTCTCACCTGGCTTCCTCTGACCCACCACAGTTTATAAACGTATTATTCCAAACACCGACCAACACACAGTAAAATTTAAAGTCTTTTGCCCTGGTCGGCAGAATGCTGTTTATGCCCCTGCCACTCTTTTCCTCATCTTGCTTTGCCTGCGTTATCTTATGAGATATCATCTTTGTATTCTGTTCTTTCACATATGGCGTTAAACACTCCTTGGCCAGGCTTGATACTTTCAGCATTCTTTGTTGGCTCTTGTTGACTCTTCCTCTGTTGTTTACTTTTGCCTTCTCTCTATCTCCTCCTCCATCTTTACCTCCTTTTTTCTTTCTTTCTTTCCCTGCTGGATTCCTATCACAGTGATAAAAAAGTTGGTTGCAGGTATGAATTCCATCTTGCCTTTTTGTCTGCCTAACGTATCCTGTCATTATTCAGCTATCAGGCTATTTATCCTCTACTATATGTCTGTATAATGTATTTATCATTTAACTAAATAATGCACCAGTGTAGAATCCACCCACTCACCTTACCTCTTAACATAGACTGTGTCTGCAGCTGCCCATTCCAATTTATGCACTTCAATCTTGTGCTGAGTGTTTTAATAAAAATATAAATAAAAATATTACATTTTATAGAAAATTCTTATTCTCCGGAAGATTACATGAAAATATTTGGACTTCAGTGCATGTTTGAAAGCTTTACATAGAACCCTACCCTACTGAACCCATCACTGATGCCTCACCCGTTCATATTTCTCACAGCCGCCTGTGAGTTGTCTCCTTTTAATTCAATATTTGTGTCTCCGTGCAGAGGGCCAGCTCGACCACGCGGTGCTACTGCAGGTGATAAAGGAGCAACAAGAGCAGCAGAAGAGACTTCTGGATCAGCAAGAAAAACTACTGGCTGTCATAGAAGAGCAACACAAAGAAATCCACCAGAAACAACCTGCTGGTTTGTATACACATCATTTTTTATTTTATTTTAGTATTGCCCACAAATGGCAGAGCATTTTAAACAACCATTTCTTTAAAGGTGTTGCTGAGGGCGAGGCAGAGAAAGGCCTCCAGGAGCACCTGGAGATAATGGAAGGTGGAGCGGCAAAGCCCAAAGAACCTGGACTCGTCCCAGCCGGAGCTGAAGCTGGAGTTCCGCAGGTTGGAGTGATTGGGCCTCGTGCCGGGGCTCAGAATCAAGCTCAAGCTGTGGATAAAGTCGCTATGGCCAAAGAAGCTGTTGTAGCTGCTTACAAGGAAGATTCCCATGTTGCACCTGGAGGGGAGGGTCAAAAACAGAGCAATCTGGGAGCGAGGGGAGTGCCACTAGGCAAGAAAAGATCTGATGACCATCAACCTGTGAATAATGACAATGCCGCAGCTCAACTTAGCCAAGAAGAAAATCGCCTTGATAATGAAAAACTGAAAAATGTTAAACAGATAGAGAAAGAACTGCAGGCAAGGGTAGAAAGGGAACAACTGGAGAGGAAGGAAAAAGAAAAGCTGGCCAAAGAGCAGCAGTTGGAAAAGGAAAGATTAGAGAAAGAACGGATAGAGAAAGAAGTGCAGGCAAGGGTAGAAAAAGAACGACTTGAAAGGGAGGCGAAGGAAAAGTTAGTCAAAGAGCAGCAGTTGGAGAAGGAAAGATTAGAGAAAGAAGTGCAAGCAAAAGAACAACGGGAGAGGGAGGAAAAAGAAAAGCTAGCCAAAGAGAAGGAAAGAGCAGAGAGTGACAGGATAGAGAAAGAAGTGCAGAGGTTAGAAAATGAACGACTGGACAGGGAGAGGAGAGATAAGCTGGCCAGAGAACAGGCGCTAGAGAAAGAGAGAGCAGAAAGAGAGAAACAGCAAAAAGCTGCTGAGTTACAGAAAACAGACAATGAAATACTTGAGAGGGTGAGGAAAGAAACGGAGGCAGAGGAGGCTCGGGAGAAGCTGGCCCAGCTGAAGCAAGCCATAGAAGAAGCTGAAAAGGCTGCTGCACTGGGACCTGAGAGAGAACACGGCGAAGCTTTGATGAAAGGAGGACGAGACCTCAAAGAGAGTGTTGTAGCCCAGCCGAACCCCAGAGAAGGTGCAGAAGACAGAGCTGTCAAAGCCGAGGCTCACCCCCAGGGCTCCCACGAGAAAGTCAGGGACCAGGGAGAGATGGATCTGAGGCGGAGGCGCAGGGCAGTGGGACCTAAAGAGGCTGGAGGGCCCCCAGAGGACACTGGGGCATCGAGGGGGGTGCCTGGCCTGGAGCCCCTGCTGGAGCTGGGGGGCTCGAACCTGCACGCCGCCCTGGAGGAGCAGCTGCTGGCCGGGGCCATGGTGCACTCGCGGCAGATTAAACAGGCCTCAGAGGACAAGGGAGTGAAATAACATCAGACGTGCAGATTCTCATTTAGTGGTCAGACAGTGAGTTCAAATGTTCTTATACCTGCAGGACCTCCTCACACTGTGGACCATGTCGACCAATGCCTTAGATTCTTTCTGTGCCGTTGTGGACAAAGAGCTTGTCTGTCTTGCAATACTCTGGAATAAGTCTTTATTAAAGCAAAGCGTATGTAAATATTAACTTATTTTTGTCCTGTGGCAGGGATTTGGGGGGGTTTACTTGTTGAAAAATGTATATAAATCTATGCAAATACCATTATATGGAGTGTTTTGAGAAGGCAAATCTATTGTTTGTATGCAAATCATTTAAAATTGTTATTTTTATCCACCGGGTTCTCTGTATTGACTTTCTCTAAAGGTTCTGGTCATTGTGTGTCATTTTGTTATGTAAATATTGTAAATCTATCTCCGTGTCACTGAACCTTCATAGTCACATCCTTGATTCAACCCAGTGCTGGAGCAGAACAGAGGAGCCTTACTCTTTGATAAACTTTATTATGAAGCAGCTTTATTCAGACCAGGATCATTGGGTCCCATATTCCTGGTTTCTAACTTTTTATAATTTATGAGTGCCTTCCTACCCACATGCTACAGCAGTAATAATGTTTTGTCATATTTTTGATGTTCTTTTCCATGACTGCTAATACTGTAAATGTTACAGTATGTTTGTTTCAATATAAACAATATATGGTGTAAGGAGACATGGACTGTTTTTGTAGTGTTTCTTTTAATTCCATTTTTTTCTGAAGACTCCATCACTCTGCACTCATCTCCTTTGCTTTGTACAAGAGCCTATTTTGTTATCTGAATATTTTTCTAAGTGCATTGTATTTCTATACTTTCTTGTGATATGAACAAATAAAGGTGAAGCTATAACAGGTTGTTTTTGTTCATTCATAATATAGACAGGTGGAAGCAGTTTTATGACCCCCCGCACCAGCGACACCCAGTGGCTGGATGCATGATGTGTCATGAAGCGCTCACTTGACTCAAGGGTGAACTGTGTACATGCTCAAAGATGGCTTCAAAACATGATGAACTGATTCGATTTCCATGGTCAGTATTTGTATAGTGAAACTGCGCTGGTTGGCAGAGGAAAACAACCACAGGACCATAACTGTCATTTATTCATATCTCTATAGTAAATAGTTACATCAATCGTACCTAATCTAGACAAAGATGCCCTGAGGAAAAATAAACACACACATGCAATTGATGGATGGTAGTGATGTAGTGTGTCCATATTAACAATGTCCTTGATGCTTCACAGCATCAAGAAGCAGCCATGTTCTGTCACTGTCAGCTTCACGAGCCACTCAACACTTCACGTCTCCTGAGCACTGAACTGATGATGTCTGCATTCACTCCTCCAACATAAGGATGATTTCCATTTATTTGGCTCTTTTCTTGGCCTGTAATACAAAACAAAAATATGATTTGAAAAAAATCCCATCTGCAAAAGACCAGCAGAAGACTCCACCTACTGCGTTTGTGAAGCAGGTCTTCAGAGCTTCAAATTCCTTGGCACAAAGGTCCTTTTTCAACTCCTGCTTGCCTGTAGTGGTGGCTACCACACACTTCCCATAAGCTGTTGCCTGAATAAGTGACATAAGACAGAGGAAAACAATTTGGATCAAGGGGCAGATCAATTATTTTAACTTTTATTTACTCCAACCTGGTGAGATTTTTATTAAAATGGGGATAATTCATGGATCATGCTGCAAATAGAGTAGTGTAGATAATAGAGTATACATATCTCTGGACTACTGACTATACATACATACATCTCACCTCTGCTGAACACTGAGCGAACACTTCAGGGAAAACTCGCAGCTTCTCTCTGTTGCGAGTCCACACGTTTGACCCAGACATGACGGGTCACCAGCGTCCTTTACGTGTTTAAAGTCGAATGAATACTTCAACAGAGAGAAGACGGTGATTCCAACACCCAGGCTGCGTCACTGTCTCTCGAATGAAACGGAAAACTAGAGAAATGCATGTCAACGAAGCGATTCATGATTCAAACCATGGGCAGCGCCATGTTGTTGACCCTGTCATCAAGGAAACGTCCCACCAGACCCGCCGTCAATGTGATTCGCTTATCTTCCTGTCACTCAACATGGCCCCTCCAGTTTCTCTAAACCTGATTCGCCTTCGCCAAAGGGTAGGTGTCACCATACGCCAGCACCCGAGAGCCAATGCGCTTTTAGGATTGTTTCTTGCTCTTCCGTAATTGGCTAGCTGTCACCTCCAACCCCCGCCTCTCCCTGCTCCGCCCTGGGTGGAAGATGAGGAACCCGCAGCTCGGACTGCGAAATCATGGCAACGTTCATGGAGCGGTTAGCTTTCCTCCAGAAAGTGAGTACTGAAACCCGTCCGGGCAGCGAGGGTCTGCCGAGCAACAGCTGAGTGAAGCGGCACGAGTTCCACATAGCGTCCTCCTGTCTGTTTAAACCCGCTAACTTCTGCTACCTTTAGCTTGCTATTAGCCTGCTAAGCTAACAACATGAAGACACACATCTAGTCATATCTTGTTACGTTTCTGTTGACACGCCGCAATGTTTGAATAAAGTTCCGATTGAAAACCACACCTATCCACGTCACGATGTTTCACTGTTAATTGAATTAACCGACGAATGGCTTTCACATGAGAGACATGTGTGATCTAGATAGTCGTCAACCATTTATTGATGATCTCTCCAACTCCCCTTGAAGGTGCCCATCCTGATGAAGGCTACAGCAGATGATGAAAACCCCTGCCCTGGCTACTTGTTCCAGGAGATTGGAAGTATCCTGTGGCACTTTCTATAGTGTATATACGGTGGCTGTTTTAGGCGGATGGCTCTTAATACCGTCCTTTCTATAAAATATTAAAATTACCACAAAAAGTAGGCTAATTTAAAGAATTCTTAATGGTCGTTGTACTGTGAGCTCTAGAGTTTAAGGATTTCTGACAGATTCATGGGTTCATGTCAACAGCAAGACAGTCCCCAGTTTATTGATTAATGCATAGTGATATCCTTAACCACCACACTAGAAATCTCCCATGAATCTTCAGGCTGTGGTCAGTGTTTGTTGGAGTACCTTTTGGAGAGGCTGCAAGCTGAGTCCTGTCACATTAAATTAAAGGTGAGGCCTGTGTATTTTTACATTTCTGCCTGCATAGTGAAATGTAAAACTAAATTCATGCTGAAGTCACTCAACATTCCATTCTTCCTTCCACTTTTTAGGTGCTGAAGATCTTTGTCCATCTCTGCAGCCACGGCTCAAACCATTTCCTCATAGAACTTCGAAGGAACTCCACCTTCATCCAGCAAGCATCAGGTTATTAATGCTTTTACCTTCATGTAACTCTCAGCACCCTGTGGCTGTTCCGCTTCTGGAATATTCACTGTTTTCCACTCGACCTTTTTGCTCTCCAAGTTTATAGTGGCCCACCTGATCCCATTCATGGCACAGCATTGTATCAGAAAGTGAGGAATACAGCACAGGTGAGAAATGAGTTGTATTTCTTCATAATAATCATCACATATCTGTGAAAGTTACAAACGCTCCCAGTTTTTTGTCTTTGTATGTAGGAAGTGGCCCGGTTGCTGTTTACAGATACGATGTCGACAAAAAGCCGCATCTCTCCACTCAACCCAGGGCCCACAACGATGGGTGAGCAATGAAAATATAAATTGATGATTACATTATAAACAAGTCAATTTATTGAATTCAAAGCCAAAGATTTTGTGGTTTTAATGTGGAGAAAAACATTTAAAGAGTTTCTAACTTTGTTGATAAAAGCTTGGACTGTATTTTCTTGGTTGACTGGATATTCATTGAATCTTATGAGCTAAACACCAAGGTAAAATAGATGTTTTGTGTCTTTTTTCAGGTATGGGCTCTGACCACATGTCAGGAATGCAGGGCTTTGGTTACAGTCCAGGGAAGCAGGGGATAGGTGAGCAACATGCCCAACACCGACACATTCACAAACAAAAAGAAAAATAACTTCATGTCTGTACCTGTGCTTCCCAACAGGCAGTGACTCACTATTGGATAAGATCCAGAAAGCTGCAGAAGTAGTGGCCAGTGCTGTCCTTCCACCAACTGAACACCAGGGCATCCGCCTCCAAGAAAACCACTACAGGGCCGTAGTGGCACCATCTGCACCCATAGAGGTTGCGGTGCCTGCATGTGCCTATAACCTGCCTGCTCGCAAATCAAAAGGTGAGACATTGGGTGATAGAAAACCCAGATCACAGGTTTCAGTCTCAGTTTGAATCCATAAATGTTCTCTCCTCATCTATTTACAGCAGTGACCCAGCGCTGCCCCGGACAGGTAGGAGGCGGCTGGGAAGAGAGCGACAGCGGTAACAGCTCCTCTCACAACTCCTCTCAGGACATCCCAGCCAACAGCAGGGCTTCGGTGGGCAGCAAGTCAGCGGGCACCGGCAGCCAATCAGGGGCCAGTAGAGAGAGCAGTGGGGACCTCTCAGAACGGTGAGTGGCAGAGTCAGTTTGTCGGAGAGAGACAAAGAGAGAAGAATGGAGGAGTGATGTTTACTGTAGTTCTGCAGGTACTGGGACTTGAACTCTTAACATAAGTTATCTTTCTGTGTTCAAACTCTGTCTGATTTTCAGGGTTGAAGCATTGCAGTTGGGGGACTGTGGCCAGGAGATGGCACTTATCAGCAGACTGACTGAAGGATCCAGAGTGTTCCTATCCAGAGAGGAGAACCAACACTTCATCAAGGAGTTAGTACCCCTAGTATCAGCTTGAGAATACAGCTGTTTGCACTCTCTGTTTATATGAAATGGTTATTGCGTCGTGTCTGTGCTCTTTAAAAAAGTGATGTAATATTGGTGTTTATATTTAATCTTCCAGATGCTCCATTCTTAACTGTGAGGTAGTGATGGAGTTGCTCTCAAGCAAACTTCAAGATCCATCAAACACTGTTAAGATGGTAACAAGTCTTCACTCATAACCCAAGTTCTCATGATGATACTGTGCAGTCCTAACATTCATGTGATCCTCCACTCCGGCAGAGGGCGCTGTGTGCTGTCGCATGCCTCATGACCTCCGACCTTCTCTCTCTGGAGCAAATGTTTGGAGCCACACAAAGGAGGCTTCGCCAGCTGAGTGAAGGGCCCCCAGGACCTGTGGCAAACAAAGCCACCAAGGTAAGGGAGACTGACAAAGAGAACGACACGTGTTGAACATGGGAAATGCCAGAACCAGATAGAGGTAGATCCAGTTTCTTCTCCTCCGAACAGATTTTGCGACAGTTTGAAGCTCTGACGGTTGGATCTTTGAACACTACCAAGCAGGATCCAGCAAACGGCAGCCACCAGGCTGTAACTAATGAGCCTCACACGCCATCATGCTCAGAACCCTTACTACCATCATGCTCTGCTGACGGCAGGAACCACAACCATCATCATCCTGACATCTCACCCATAGATGCCACTCAGCAACCAGATCGCCCATCTTCCCCTTCTCATCTTGCTTTGGCACAGACAGACTCAGTGGACCCGATGAATGACGGTGATGAGGTGAAACTCTCTTCCATGCAGCCAAAGCCCTTCAGGACTGCTGACACTCAGATCGACATTGAAAAAGGTTCAGAGCTTATCAGAGATGGAGGCTCACCACCTCACTGTGATCTGCAGAGCGAGCGGTCCTGTCAAGCCAGAGTGTCTCTGTTCAGTGGTATGGAGCTGGTGACCAGGGGGAGGCCGCTGTCTGAGAGGCAAAGAGAAGCATCCCTGACTGACACAGGCAGACAGGATGATGACTTACTGGAGGATACAGCTGAGCACAAGTCTGACAATGTGGAACGTTCAACTTCTCCTGTCACCGGTAAAAACAACGTGAGTGCTCCTTCACGCAACTCGGCTGCATCTGATCGCAGCCAGCCAGTATCTGCCTTCTCATTTCTCAAATTTTGACCAAAACTGCTGCTGGAACTCTTAAACCAATGATGTCTATATCATTTTAGGAAAACTATTTAATTATAAACAAGGTCAGATCTGTAAGGTTGTACTGTATAGAGAGCAGAGATTCATATTCTGTTCAAAGGACTAGTGTGTGGAATTAATGCCATTAAATGGTAATGGTAATAAATATTATATTTGTTTACACAATCCATGGTAACATGCTTTGAATCCTCTACACTGCTCCTTTAAGCAGCATATTGGGTAAGGGACAGATTGTCTGACCTGTAGACACTGAGGGACTTAAGATGTGTTTCTAAAAAAACAGTATGGTTGTCTTGAATTACAGGTTCTAATGGCTGCTTTACCTCAGGATTTATTTTAATTAACAACTCTTACACCTCTGCAGCCGTCCCTGAACTTCTATGGGAGAATCCCTTGATTTGTAATTTGCACTAGTTGATTTGTTTTTACGATCTCATGACACTACAACGCAGAATTGTCTTCCATATATCTGTGGTACTAAGATATTAGTGTTTTGTGTTAGGTTTACAAATTATTAAGTAATTCTACTCTGTTTTGATTGAAACATGAGAATAGAGCGCATGTCTTTAACGAAAAAACTGGGGGTGGATAAATAGCGTTAAGATTTTTGCTGTGTGCAATAACCAATGTGTGAAAGCTCTACAATCAGCATAATGAAACAATATCTTCAACTTAATGGTCACTTGTGAATAAAATGTATAGTGCATTCACTATGGTTGTTACAGTGACACATTATAACCTGTTCAGTACAAAAGACGAAACCTACTGGTACACGCAGTGAAAGCTACTGCACTGCTACAGTCACTTTGTTTCAGTGAATGCAAGCCACGCTGTTGCACATGTTGAGGAATAAAACATGCTGTTTTTTTGTTTTTTTCAGTGAGTCTCATTGCTGCAAATTCAAAAATGTAAATAGCCTCAAACATCACTTCCAATAACACTTTATTTCAATGTCATGATTTGGAACATTACACAAAATATGAATCATTATCACACCTCTTACTTTATTTGCAACACAGTGTACTGGTCATATTAAACCGTCCATAAACAAGTATGGCTGACAGTCTTATGACACGCTCATACACATGATGTGTTAGATGTAAAACCTGGTTCTGAAGCCTTTTTTTCTTTCAGGGGCTCGATTTGTTGGATGCACATTGCTGAGTGCACTAATGGAGCAGGATGCTGCACTGCCAACTCTCAGTTCTGTAATTAGCCAGGGTTCAATCTGAGGCTGGTGTGTCTCATGAGGAACCACTGCTCTATTAGCCTGACCCTTCTGACCTGCCAACGCCTTCATTTTAGAGGGAAAATAACTGCAAACTACAGTTTACTCTAACCTTATTACTTTGGTTAGAGAAAACAGACGAGGCCTGAAATCCTTTAAACTTGATTAATTCCCATAGTGCTCCTTGGGAGTGAATCTGTTAGCCTCCATCAACCTATTCTGTGAATGGGATCACAACCCCCACTTCACAGACACAAATGTGTGAGTGACTTCCCCTGTCGAGAGTAAACAGAATGAGTTATTGAGTAAAGTGCTGAGCTTTGTTTAGTTTTGCAAGCACTTTGGATCATCATCACACTTCTCTTGTGATTAGCACCAATGAAAATGTCCACACATCGATGCACGCATGTAAAGAGAATGAGAACTCTTTATAAAGTGCACAGGGTGCGTGCACACACATGCACTCACACAAACACACTTACACATCAATACTGCACAGAAAACCACAGTGGCTGGGCCATGGAAAGGCGGATGTGCTTATGGTTTCAACAAATGGTACATGGCGAGGTGGGGATGAGCCTTTGTGCCCATATTCTGTAAACCTCCCCACACGACATCCCCTTCCCCCTGACCCCAGTGTCGCTTGAGGCTTTAAAAGAGGAGCCACCGTGCCAGTGGCGTCTGCACCGATGGGTGAGGGACAAAAGGTCAGGAGAAGGGCCAGAGGTCACAGTCATGTCGAGCCCGGGCGCCCTCTGGTCTGTAGACTGCTGAAGTGCGCCTCCCTCAGGACTCTGTTGATGTAGTCGTAGGAGACACTGCTGCCGTTGCCATGGAAACCATGCTGCATGGAGCTGGCAGAGTCTTCAGGCTTTGGGCTGGGGGAGTGCTGGGCGATGCAGTTGTTCTGGCTGTGTATGCATGGCCTGGTAGTGACCACTATTGCGCTCTCTGGACTACTGATCCCGTTACTGCTGTCACTGCTGGAAGACTGCAAACACAAAACAGAGGGGCCCCGAGGAACAGCTTCATGAATGGATGAAGAATCCTTAAATAAAACATTCAGTGCTCTTCCTGATAGTGGTGCATTGCACATGGATTGCAGAGGCACATATTTATGTGTGATGTTGGGTTGCTTGCTTTATCCAGAAATAACTCACATGCTTGAAGACCGAATATGTAACCTTTGCATATTCGTCCTTTTACAAACGACAATTTTCATGAAACGTGTGTCTGTGTAATGGTCTCAAGATGGATGGACTTCAGTCTCACCTCCGAGTCCAAATCTGACACAAGCAGGCTGGGACCTCCTCCTGACCTCTTGGCCTGAGAACTGAGCTGCTGGTCCTCCTCGCTGTCGCAGCTGCGGTGACGTTTCCTGTGCAAAAACAGAAAGAGAAGAGGGGTGTTGTGAAATGCATGGCTGTATATAAAAGTGGAGGCGATAGTGTGACAGAAAAGATGCAGGGAGGGGGAGTGAGATTGGAGGGAGGGAGGCAGACCATGGAGAGAAGAGGGAACATGAAGAGGAACCAAAAATAGCAACACATACACACACTGGAGCAGTTACATGAATAGACATGTAGCACTCCCATTATGAGAACAAATTGATTAACACAACTTCACTGGGATTTAGCAGGGCTGTAACGATACGGATAGAACAGTGTGGGTTTGTGTAGTGTGTGTGTGTGGACTCTGTGCTGCAGTACAGTGAAGATGTTTGACTCTAATCCTATGTGGAATGAAGGGACCGTATTGTGGAAATTGTTACCTGTTGTCAGTCAGCATTTCTCCAGTCGGGTGATTGTTTAAGGGGGAGAGGGGGCAGAAAGGTCGACACTTCTTGTGGGCCGGGTCCAGATGCCTTTACTACGTTACAGCGCCACAATCATTCCGCAGGAAATCAATATGGCAAGCTCCCTCTCATCACGAACCTCAGCTGAGTGTTGCTTCAGCCCTGTCACTGCTTCGAGTCCAACCCAACCTGCCGGCCAACCAACTCCCCAACGCCCCGGTGATACCACAGCCTACCACTGGAAGCCTGCGAGCTAACTAGCTAGCTTCTAGGTACTCTCGTTTACGCAGCGAAATCTCGAGGGGCTCCAGACAGGACAGCAGAGAGCCGGCTATGCTAAGCTAAGCTAGCCCGCTAGCTGCTGCTGGTAAGCGGTGGTGCCGGAGCTAACTATACCGGAAAGTTCTTCCGCTTTCGTACTACGTCCTCTCGACGTTAGCTGATGCCGGGACTCGGTGACAGTCTCACGTCAGACACCAAAACAGGCGAAGTTGAGACAGCATTACAGAGTGAAGTGGTCAGATGTAAGTCATTGATAGCTCGGCGCCGTGAGCTGAGCCATCGCTGCAGGTTCGTCTTCTTCGCTGTTGCTCGTCAGTGTCGCCTGAAGCCCCGCCCATCTGTTTACATGACGTCAAGGATGAATGGACTTCCGGTGTCAACGTCATGGCGCAAAATTCTGTTCACTTGTTTCCACTTCGTGTCGCATTATCGAGGTAAATAATTCACATAAAAATAGACAGAATGTTAAGGAGGTCACTTCAAACAGCTTTGGTCTCTGAATGTCGGGACTTGGCCAAACTTTACAGGAAGTAGCCAACTGCTTTAATCAGGATATTTAAAACCCTCAATGCTACTGATCACCTGACTTCTCTGCTTTGTTTTTCACCGGAGAGTTACGAGAAAACACCTGATGTTAAGCATTCCTTCCAGACAATGACGCACGAGATTGGCCACATGTTTGGAATAAGGCATTGGCGGTGGTTGAGCTGCGTCATGCAGGCCTCGAACCATCTCGAGGAGTCAGATCGCCGTGCCCTGGATTTCTGTCCCATCTGCCCTCGCCAGCTACAGGTTTCAGAGTATCAAAGTCACAACAAAATATATGTAGACCGACACTTTTCATGTGCAACAGATATGTGCTCCTTTTTTATGTAAAACCTCTCTTGACATGCTGGGTAGTAATAAATACTGCTATATATGCAGCATATGAAGAATAAATTAAGTTGTATTTGGAAAATTAAAATATCAAAGCAAATGTTGAGGGACAGAACAAATCCAAAAGTGTGTAGATTCAGTAAGATACTTTTTAAATTATGAAATTTAACTCATTGTTTTAATGTGGGAAAAGGCTATTTACCATGTGGTCCAGCAGAGGGCGTCCACAACTTTAACACATACCGTAAGCCCTGATGACCTCAGTGAACTAATGCTACGTTATAAAGGCAAAGATCTGAATTGTCCAGTTACGACAAAAACAATTAACTTTAATCAAATATAAATAATCATGAAAAGGGTTGTGCAGCAGATCATCTTTATCATATTTTTGCAGTGAAAAAGTTGTATATACAAAAACAGTTTCTTTAATGTAAAAGTATACAATAAGAGCAAACTAAACACAGTTCCCCGGCTCAAACGACTGTTTCATTACTGTGATTGAACCGATCATTACAAAACAGTTGATGTCTGACACAGCATGTCAACATTATTAGCTTGGTGACCGGTTGATTAAGGAAATACCCTTTTAGTCACACACTCCTGAGGTTTATGCATTTTTCTGTGCAATCGATTGTTCTTTACAGCTATGTTTGGTTCACAGTTTTTTTGGCCTTCAGCACAGTATTGATTACCAGCAGGTGATTAGTTTATCATGATTAGTTCGCTGCATCTTGTGTCACTTCAGAACTCGAGCAGCAACAGTCTTGACTGCTTGACCCTTGAATTATCCTGATCTGATGCTCTGTTATCAGCTCAGGCAAATTGTATATCCTCCTCGTTGTCTTCTGTGGCCCCCTTGTGGTCAGAGTTGGCCCCCACTTCAGAGCAGTCGCGAGGGCCATCAGTTCTGTCCCGCTTATGCTCCTTGCTCTGTTTCGCTGACTCCTCTACAGGCACACATGTGCCTTCAAGCTGTTTTGAAGTCCTCTTCTGACAAAGACGTCCTCTCTTGGCAGGTTTTACCAAACCGAGGAAGAGGGAACTCAGTGCCATGCCACCTGCGCACGAGTAGAAGGCCGAGCCGTAGTTGTGAGTCACATCCACCAGCACACCTGCAGGTAGAGGGGGATAAACAGTGAAGAATTATAGGAGCGGAAGACTTCACAAGTCAGGTTTGTGAAATGTCACACATCAATTTTCCTCAAATAATCCGGAGAGGCCGTATGTGACAGAGTTAGTTGCTCGGTTATTGAAATTAGAATTTTGCCATGATCTACCCTTAAGTGATCAGAAGATAAAGCCTGAGGCTTTGAATCAGGAGACAACGCTTACCTCCAAGTGGGGGTCCAGCGAGGCCGGCAAAGCTTTGTATGAACACATAGACACCAGCGGCCGAAGACATCCTCTCTATGCCAACGACATCATCCTCAGCCAGTAAGGGGATGTGGGTGCACGCCAGCGTCCCCATAAAGAAGCCGTACAAGGCGCAGCACACAGCCAGCCCGTAGAACTCTGTGACCAAAGTAAATCCCACCAAATCTGCTGCCATCACGACGACACACACCAAAAGAACGTACAGCTTTCTCCTCATGAACAGCTTCTGTGTCAGGATCCACCCAATGAAGAATCGGCCGAAGATTTCCGCCACAGCCATGGTGGAGAGCATGTAGGTGGCGCGGTCCCGCTCCACGCCCCGACTCACGCTCAGCTCGATGATGTAGAGCTGGGGGGCGAAGAAGCCGAGCGTGGCGAAGAGCCCGAACAGACAGTAGAGAATGAAATTGCACTCTCGGAGGATGGAGAAATCCAGAAGTTTGGAATTCTTTGGAGGCGGCGTTTCTCCTCCTGATTCAGTTCCCTCATCTTTCACAGTCTGTTTCTCAGCATCTGTGGAAACTTTCTCCTCCTCAGTCTCAGCTCCTTTAATCCCTGCGTCACCGTTTTCCACATAATGCTTCTCTGGCTCTGACCCCGTGTCTCTGTGCAGTAAGGTCTTCTCCTCTGCGCTGCTTTTATCTCCATGATTTAGGGACTGTACACCGGAGTCTCCACTCAACTCCTTGTCCAGACTATATTCAGCACGTGCACAGTCTGAGATATTGTTTGTACCAGCGTCCTCCGCGTTATCCTGTGCGCTGAGGACCTCCAGCTCCTTTGGGGATGCTCCATCAGTCTCTCCCTTGCGGGATGCTCTGGGTTTGATAACGATTGGCCGAAGCAAAGCACCGCAGATAATGAGGCTGCTTTGTATCGCTCCGATCACTGTCATGGTGTGTCGCCAGCCAATGTGGTCCCTCAGTGCAGAGAAGGCTGCAAATCAAGAAGAGAGAATTCATCAGTGAGTACGAGGTCTTTCAGATTTTATATAGGCTGCTAGAATTTTTTTCAAAAGCCCAGGGTGTGGGATGTCTGGGGGATTTATAGACAGATTTGACATTAATTTGATGTAAATACAGTAAAATTATGTTTTAAGTAATATTTATGTTACCTGAAGGGCAATATAATGTTTGAATGCCGCAATGTGCAAACACACCACTAGGTGGCACTGAATACTACAGAGGGGGTTTATTAAAGCATGAAGTTCTGGAATTAGGACAAATCAGAGTATGGGGTGCAATAAAAGAACATTCTAGGGCTTCGATTTAAAAGAAGCGACTGACTGGGGCTCATTTAAATCCTCAGTGACGCTGTTCCAGAGCCACTCACCTGGCGCCAGCGCGAACATGGACAGGGACTCTCCGGTGGACGCTACGGCTATAGCCAGAGATCGTCGACGTAAGAAGTACTGGGAAAGGATGGTCACAGTGGGCAGGAAGGTCAGACTGTAGCCCAGACCTGCACAGTGGAAAAGATGCAAGTTCCTAAGAGCAGTTTTAAGTTAGGGATCACACGTGGAGACGAGGGAGCAGGAAAGTCATACCTGCAACTAAACCGTAGGTGATGTACATTTGGTTGATGGAGGTGGTGAAGCTGGTAGCAATGGTACCCGAGGAAATCAGCAAACCTCCAAGCATGACGACGGGTTGGAAGCCGAGGCGGTTCGTCATCACAGAAGAGAGTGGACCTGAGGACCGACAGGGATCACAGGTCTGTTTAGAGCAAAACATTTGAGTCTCGACTTTCTTTCTGTTTTTGTGCCCCTGTTCCAGCTGTACTCACCGTTGAAGGTCATGACAAAGACGCAAATGGACACGATCCAGGAGACTCGACTGTTGGTCTCCCCGAACTCCTCCATCAGGTCCTGGAGGAAGATGCCGAAGCTCTTGATGACGCCGTAGGTGAAGACTTCCACCATGAAGAAGGCCACGGCGACCACCCACCCCCAGCCTCCATCGGGAGGCTGCGAGTACACGTTGGGCCCCAGGAAGCGTGGTACCTTGGTACGACACTGTACCATGACTGGCAAAAGAAGAGAGGCAGTTTTAGCGACTGGTATCATTTTTGAAAATCAAAAGTAAAATGAAAAAACTAAGTGAGGAATACATCAAAATATCAGCGTTAATAAACGTTAACATAACCAAGGTCAGATTGAAGTAAAAAGCTGTCTCTGAGTCCAAACCAACAGACGGGTGAAAACACAAGCTCCTTGGCAGAGGATCACAACAGTCCAGCATCAAAGCAGCAGCGTGTCCCTCCGACCGCCCCACAGCTCACACCTCAGCCTCAGGTGAGTCGGCCAGTGTATTGTGTTGATTTAATTTGAACATTCCTCGTCACAATCTTTTAATCAGCTAGTTTAATTAAAAAAAAAAAACATCCTCACCAAGCCATGGTTTCGTTTTGTTTTCACCAGTAGTGCCGTGACGAAAGATGGCTGAGGTAGAAGTAATCCAGCCTCTCCGGCTGATACTGACCTCTTCACACTGAGGGTAAAAGTAGTTTGAAGGAATAGGAGTGAAATTTATATTACTTGTCACTCGTCCAGTTAACTATGTTGTTTTTGGTTGACCCCATAGTTGTTCAGATTAGATTAAGAACCACACACACACACACACACTTTTGATGTGGCACTCATAAGCTGTACTGGCATGCTAAGCAAAGCATGAACTGATTTCACACGTTGACATGTTCAAAAACAGTTTTTACTCATTTGCATTGTCAACAATCGATTACAAGGCTGCAACTTAACTTGTTTTAGAATCCATGAACAAACCAATTATTTTGAAACTTACATTTAACAACTGCATCGAGAGAAAAGGTAATATATCTATATTAGAAAGGTTCCATCCGATCATTGTTTGGACTTATTTCTGAGGAGAGGTCGTTCTGACATGTTGTTTATTTTAGTTACCAAGACTAGATCGCTAAGTTACAACATGATTTCTTTCTTACTTACTTCGGAGCCAACGACAAACGAAGACGCATTCCATACGCTCGGTCTGATCACTATATACATTCATGGCAGAGGTGTGGTCCTGCTGACATGACTGAGCCGAGTGTTTGAGGCTCGCGCTGCTCACGCAACGTCCTCCGGGTGATCGGCGGCTCGCGAGCTCGGTGGGACGGCTCCAACTGTAAGTACTCGGCGCCGAACCTCACGTGGAGGCAGCGGTTCAGGCCGGACGAGGTGTGTGGACCGGCGTGTCTCACCTGTGTGTGCAGCGGCGCCTCTCGCTCCGTGTCCCCCTCTTCGCACGGCTCTTCGCTCCAGAGGTCTGGGTGGCCCGGTGTCGCGCGCGCTCAACGGCAGCAGGTTCTACCGGGTTTTACGCACGCCCGTGCTCTCGCGTGCCGGTTGTCCACAAACAAACGCGCGCATGGAGACACCCGAGGAAGCGCACGAACATGGCCCTGGCAGGCAGTCTGCTCGTGGACACCACCAACCCCCCTTACTCTGAAGGGGGGGCAGAGGGGTTAAATATCTGGTTACAACCAGTTCCCCAACCCCCCCTCTCTCTCTCCACGTGCGCCTGCGGATTCCTCAGACCCCCCTGCAACCGGGGGGGGGGGGGGGGGGGGGG
>JAFBJW010000028.1:0-147910 GCA_016785235.1 Pseudorhombus dupliciocellatus
AACACGCATGCTAATATATGCCCTTTGCATTGATTTCCAGGCCCAAAAAAAAAATATTATTTTTTTGAAAAAAACGACATACTAACCTATGACTTTGTCGATTTTTCACATGTAATTTTTTGGGCTTCATTTTGTGAACAAACGACATATTCGGCAAAAGACATGCTAACGTATGACTTATCAATTTTTAGATTTGTTTTAATCTAAATGGTATAAAAGCATCACACTGTTTGTTTTTTAGACCACATACTTAAGGATGACTTTTTTCTTTGGTATGTAGTAAAAACGTTTCAAAGTTATACTTAGGTTTTCCAAAAAATGCTCCAAAAGAACATGTCAAACAGTTAAAATGCAGACAGAATGTCTCTAATTTTTTCTTTTCAACCAAATATTTATTTAGTCACACAGAAAACAGCCTTTGTTCTCCACAGCAGTGTTTTTCAATCTCAGAAAAAATATTTAAGAGGTTTACAGTGAATAATTTAAGGCAATGAATCTCCAGAGCAGGAGCCACCAACATCGTGCCCACAGGCCTGTTCTAAAAATAGAGGGCTCAGTCTAAAATGTTTTTACTTGTGTTCAACTTTCCCTCTCACCTGCATGCTTGCATAATTGCACATAGCTCCCAGGTTCTTTGTACACAGCAGCGTTACGTGAGCTCCACTCATCCATCATCACTCACTTTGCTCCCAAACGCATCAGTGACAGTCGGAAATCCCAAAACCTTTCACATTAAATAGAACCTTCAGTAAGGTCGTGATTTATTTCGAATTAATTGATAACTTGTACAAAAGGTGTTACCTAGTTCATGATTTTTTTAAAATTTTGAACGAAACTATCAATCATTTTTGATGATTGTTTCTAACTTAAACCGTGCAATTTTATTATGTCAGAAGTGTGCATCGAACTGGTAACCCTTCAGATTACTCAGTACCTTCCAAGTAGCCCACAGACTCAAAAGGGTTTGGAGACGCCTGCTTGACAGTAAGAGTCAAGCAGACCAAAAACAAGAAGAAATTCAAGAACGGGATGGGGAAATGAGAACATCAGCAACAGAAACGCCACACACAGTTCGACTGCTGCAGCAACACACTTTATGCCATCGTGAAGTCCATAATCTTTTGGGTTTATCTGTTTACATTTTGGTCAACGCTACTCTAAAACGAGCCAATTGTACTTGACAGATAAAGTATATCTTCAAATATATGTCCACACCCCTGTGACATTACAGTAGCTGTACATTTTTGTAAATAGAAAATGTCAGTTTTTGGCAACAGTGGAAAAACTGTTTGCTGCTTTGTGGATTTGTCGCATTCACCTATAATAAAATTGTCCAACTTCTGAAAAGAAATGCAAACATGTGCTTAATGTGAATATAAACTCATAATGGTCAGCTGTGCATAGCATCAACATTCACACACATCAAGAAGTAGGCAGCCATATTTGTTTTGATGTTTAATATGTGCAGGGGCAAGTTACATATTGTGGGTTTAACGCAGGTTTTTGCAGGTTCACCTCATTGCAAATGTTAAACCATGCTAGCCATTTAAGCTAATCAGAATGCAACAATGACATCAGCCTGGGCTGTATCCCATCTACGCTTAACCTGCCAACCTCCGCACCCATCTCAGCAGAATCACATACATTGTACATTAATCAAACCCAAAATTTAGAGTGGGAGATTATACAGAGCACATTTTTAAAATCAACTTAAGAGTTGCAACCATGAGCAGTGACAAAAATAAGTAGCATTTATCTTTATGATCTTTGTTGGATCAAATGACTGACGGATTATATATATTTACGTAAAAAAGAAAATCATTGCAGCCCAACAAATACACTGTTCCTCTATAAATCAAGGTTTTGTAAAATGTAAACTCACTCTTGCCAACATTGTAAACTAACCAACTAACTAATGATGAACTCAATAGTGTTTCCTTCAACAGGCTGGAAGATTTTGACACAGGAGACAACAAGAATCAACCCAAGCCATCAGACCTGAAGGCGGTCACGAGAAAAAAAGTGCGATCAGAAAGAGCAGTAGGTAAATAAGGCCAAAAAACAAAACAAAAGCCACTTCCACTGATGTCTCCTTTCACTGGCCAAGAACTTGCATCACCAACCTCGCCCACGGTAGGAGGGGCTAAACTGCACATGGTTAAAGCCCTCTCCTCCGTGCCTTCTCCTGTGGCCTCCCCTACTACCTCCATCATAGCCCCCACCCCTCCCTCGCCCACCTCTGTAGGTCTTTTTTGACCCTCTGGGGTTCAGGGTGGCAGCTCTGAATCCATCCCTCTCTTCCCAGTCGTCCTCTGTGCTGCAGCCCACAGACAGAGAATCCGTCACAGGCACGGCCTGCAAATGTCCCACCTTGGCCGGTTCTGGTGCACCCAGTTTGCCAAACACTTTGTTGTGGTTAAAGTGTTTTGGGTTCACCTGATAGCCTAGGGTGGTGTCATTGGGGACGGTTGTCTTGGAGATGATGCCATAAGGCAATGGAGAACCAGGGGTGCTGCTGTGCTTCATGGTCGTCATGGAGACAGGGTCATCAGAGTTTGAGACCAGAGCGAGCTGGGGAAAAAAAAGTAGTATTCAGCTTGGTTTAAAAATAACTGTCAAGACTCCCACCCTAAACACCACACATGAGCCCACTCATTCCATGAATGTCTGTCCCACCCCATTACACATTAAAGATTGAGGGGGGGAAAAAAAAAAAAAAAACAGCAGATAAAAATCAGGACAAGAGATTTTGCTTTGTTGAGTCAAGTCACTGAGTATAATTGTTAGTGAGTCCGTACTATGGGTGTGTTGTTGAGTGGCGGGTCGACCAGCAGAACCGTCCTCGTCAAGCTCTCTCCCTGCTCCTTCTTCAACGCTGATGACAAACAAAAACATCACATTGGAATCTACACATTGTGGACTACATCTCCCCTGGTTAAACACAACTGAAAGTTTTTTTTATGAGATGTAATAAGAACATCTGCATACCAAAATTGTTCACACAGGAAACCATCATTGTTCTGCTGTTAGCATTGGCCACAGCAGGAACGTGCAGAGGACCAGGCCCAGACAGCGCATCTCCGTTAGCTGGTTGAAGCTGCTCCATGGCCCCCTGAGGCACCTGGAGCTTGTCAGAGTTTGATGAGGACTGGTATCCCAGCGAGGAGGGTGGGTATGGCGGCATGGGTGAGGGGTACAGTGGGTGACCTGTGCCTTGACCTGGGTGGTACCCCTGAGATGAAGGAGGAAGCTGGTATGGGGGCGCTGACGAGGGATAACCAACTGGGTAGGTGGAGTTTGCGGGTGGGGGCATCTGGTGCTGTTGCCACGGTAGCGAGGTGCATGGCACCCTCTGGGGTGGCGGTTGGCTGACAGGGTAACCAGCCGGGTTCAAGGAGGGTTCACTGGGACGAGGGGGCTCAGCGAGTGCCGCTTGGGGGCTGTACACAGGCAGCGCTGGCACTGAAATCGGGGGGTTGAGGGGGTATGCTTCCTGGTGCCTGATGGGGGCGTTGTCAGGGGGGAAATGAGGGGATGGGGAGCGGGACGGGAGCTTTGGTTGCAGGGCGTAGGCCTGTTGAAGGGGGAGGAGGTAGATGTAGGGGGGAAACATGGGCATGGAGTACGCCTGGAGAGAAGAGAGAAGCATTTCACTTTCAGAAGTTAGACACATTCTGAGCAATGATTTCTGTAAGTCTGGCACGGCTCGACTGGAGGATGGAACTCCACTCCGACACCTCTGGTGACTTGTCATACCTTGACGCCCATGTTGAAGAAAAACCTCAAGATGTTGACATCTGCAGAGGAAGAGAAACAATCATTCAGAGACAAGTGGTGTTGTAGAGAAATCGCCAGTCTGAAATCTTTCATTGTTGTGTTTCTGTTGATTTTCAATGTTTATATCTCAATACTAAATCCAAGAGTGGGCAGTGCTCGTTTCCCCTCTGTCACATTTTGACTTTATTTATTTTGGCAATCCTTTTCCCAGCTCACCTTGGGGCAAATCATTCCCTGACTTGCTGGAGGAGTAGGATGGAGTCAGGGCAATGTCACCCTTCTCTCCCAGGGGGAAACCAGGGTACAGGGGGTCCTGGTAGAGCTGGGACAAGTTTTGGATAGGAACAGCTCCAGGGATGGACTGGGGGTGAGGTGCAGAGGGGAGGTGAGGGTGGTGCGTCAGATGAGAGGGAGGATGAGCGGGGGCCTCAGGCTGAGGGGGGGGCTGTGGGGTTTCTGTGCGGTTCTGGGTTTGTAATGAGGGATGAGTAGGTGAGGCCGAGATACAGAGGGAGGGATGTGGGAGTTGGGAAGGGTGAGGAGGTTGACCTGGGTGGAGATGAGGAGAGGAAGAGACTGGGAGGGAGGCCTGGGGGTAAGAAGTTCCTGGATGTGGGCTTGACGGCTGATTGTGGGCCGTGTCGGCCTGGGAAGAGGAGTGGTGGGGGAGAGATGTCTGAGAGGGAACGGGCATCTGGGCCTGAGGCACTTCAGTGAGGGGCTGAGGTTGGTTCTGGGGAGCAATCAGAGACTGGTCCTCTTTCTGCATCTGGTTCTGGGTCAGAGAAGCCTGACTTTGAGTCTGACTCTTTGGAAGACAGGGCTGAGTTTGAACCTCTCCCCGAGTCAAGGACGTCTCTGATGTCACCACAGAGCCTCCAGAACTTGGGGAGGGATCAGATTTCTTATTTGCAGCTTGTGCTTGAGGTTCGCAGACCTGAGCAGCGTGAGAGTTAAGAGAGGAGGAAGAAGAAGTAGACGGGGGTGGACTGGGGGAGTGGGGGAGAGAGGAGAAGGGTGGGGACGAGCGTTGGAGGGAGGATGGAGGGATGAGGCCATGTGCAGGAGAAGGAGCGATGGGAGCAATGAAGGTGGGAGGTGGTATTGAGGACGGAGGAGGAGGAGAGGCATTCAATTTAGGAGGCACTGAGGAAGAGGAGGAGACGGCTGGCGAAGCAGTGGGGAGGACAGGGGTGAGGAAGGAGAAGACAGTGGCAGAGCACGGGACAGACTGAGACAGAGCGCCACCCGTCACAGAGGCTTTAGTGCTCGGGGGGGCAGCGTGAGCAACAGAACTCATGAGACCAGCAGCTGAAGTTTGAGAGGGTGCATTTGTTTTAGTTGTCAGGGCAGGGGCGGAGCCTGATGGTGCAGCGGTTGTGTTTGTGGAGCTGCAGGGCGAAGATGGAGAAGCAGCAGGCAGGTGAGGGTTGGGGGGCGTAGTGGTGACTGCGGTGGTTAAAGATGGTGAGGTGGGGGTGGCTGTGGGTTTTTCACCAGCAGGGGGCGAAGCTGCTCTGTTGTCTTCTTCCGGACTCTTCTGTGGAAGACAAGCAGTGGACACGACTTAAGATGGACGGCGATGGAGGCTACGTCAACTCTGAGCCGCTCCAGGTTAAAGATGGATTTGTTTGAAATTACGTTAGAATATTGACACTGACCCTCACATTGTGCTTCTGTATTTAATGTGTGACTTCTAAAAAAAAAACCCGGGGTATCCATAAAAATGTTATCATGTCTAATGACAAAATAGACTCTTGAATAAAGATCAAAAACTGTCACAGCTGTGTGTTTGTTCTTTTAGCTCCTGCTCTTTATTTGCACACAGAAATGAGATCACTCATCCACCGAGTACAAATGTGTTGCAGTTCTTTGTAATAAATTTTGAAATATTTCTTCATACATTTTTAATACAACAAATAAATAGAAATAAACATGACTCAGACATTACTGCATCAGGATGCGCTCCTGTCTGAGTCTCTTTCAAGAGTGACATCATTTGATTCAAATAGTCTGTGAGGTCACCGCCCAGATGTTGCCAAACAGAAGCTGATTGCTCCATAGATACAAGCTCCAGAAAATCTCTTCACCATCAAAACAATTACATTTCCTAGCCCTCCAGTTGGTAAGAATTATATAATTTACTCAAAGGAAAGCTCAATGCAAAAAATGCTGGGGTTTTTGGAGTTTCTGCGTCTACTTTCCCAGTAGGCCCACTGCTGGCTCTAACTGAAAATACATTTTGAATAACATAAATAATCTCTCATATTTAATCAAAGTTTGTGTTTCATAAAGAAGAAACTAATCTATTGATTTCTCTGAACCTGCAGAGTTGTCTCCTCTCACAGAAAGAATGTTTTAAACTCACCGTCTGTTTCCTCTGGGATCGTCTCTTCTCTGTTCCCTTCTTCCTCCCACCATCGCCCTGTGAGCCAGTCTGAGGAAAGTAAACAATATTGATCAATATTAACATTCAACACACTGCACATTTGAATAAAATTATATCTGAGCAGTAAACCTGAGATCAGATCACAGGTGTTAACGCCAACGGTGAGTCTTTGTTTACACCCGGGTCCTCATAAGACAACGCTAGCTCATACGGATGATGTCATGAACATTTCCTGAAAGTCGCCAGTCTGTTTTAAACTCACCCCGAGGGCGGGGAAGCTGTGCTCATCTCGGAGCTGGATCTCCACCAGCGCCACGTTCCTCTCCTCCTCCTCTTTGGCCAGGCGCTCCTCCTCTGTCAGACCGAAGGGCACCGACTCTGACAAGCTCCCAGACTTTCTGCACAAACATAAGGACTTTTAACATCACGTTTACTTATACTATAAGATGTATCACAGCAGCACCCTGTACGCACCCTGACCTGCTGGGCTTGGCCCCTCCCTGCTCGTCCACGGTGGCCTGCTGAGGCCACGAGTGCTGCTTCTGCACACGCCCACTGGAGCCTGGCGCCGCCGCCTGGGAGGAGGGCGCCGGGGCGGGTTTTCCCCGGCCTCTGCCTCTACCCCTCTCCTCCAGATCTGACAGACGCAGAAACACATTTAAGCGTGCAAGCTAAAAACATTTGTTAAGGCGTGAGAGTGTGTTTTCCCATCACCTCCATTTCCGTTACTGAGCCTCTTCTCTTTGTTGGCAACTGTGCTCCAACTTTTCTCGTCAGCGGGTGGACGCAGACTCCACACAGGAACATGTCTGCACAGACAATCATGATCAGAGTCATATCAGTTAAATCCATGCAGTTGTTGCTACTGATTATTGTAGAATGAGTAATACCAACCTGTCGCCCAGCTCTTCTATGTGAACTCTCACCAGGTTGTCGGTGGGCGGAGCTTCTTTCACGGTGGCATTGTAGTTACGTCCGCTGCCCTCAAGACGAACCTGCGCAATGTGAAAAACAGATTTATTAAATAACAATGAACCAAGTATCCTCACAAAGTGATAGAACAAAACGTTTTGAAACCATAAATATCCCAAATTAAATGCTAGAGTTCGGAAGCGTCAGCGGTGTGCACTAACCTGGCAGCGGTCTCCCACAGTGTACTGCATCCCAGCAGCAATGCAGTAATCCATCTTCTGTTGAGCTGAAAGAAAAAGCCAACATGATATTTAATCAACTGTCAAAGTTTGTCTCTTACAAGAGGAAAGTAGTGAAGACACAGGTCACCAGACGATCTAGATGTTGACAGGTGGACTCACTAAAACAGTCAGCTTTAAAGTACTAAACGTGGACACTTCACAGGTCTCTTGTGTAAAAATGTGCGTCACCTCTCTTGCTCTCGTGCCAGATGTCCAACGCCACGTTTCTCAGCAGAGTCGGGTTCAGTGAACGTCTCACCCTCTCAGGGAGCGGATGGCCTCGCCCTCGACCCTGACGGACACACACTGTTACTCTCCGTTTTCAGGCAGCTGAGCAGGTGTGGACAGAATTTGATAGTGTGTGTCACCCTGTAGCTCTGGTGTCTTGTAGAACTCGTACTCGTTCCGTTTTCCACCCTGAAACACACAAAATGAGGATTCACTCACATGAATATGTCAGATCTCAAACGGTATTAAAATGTTTAAAAAAAAAGATTACGTTAATGAGTTTCCTACCAGAGCGGCTCATCTGTGTCCAAGTCTGACCCGTCGCTGCTGGCGCAGGCGGCCATGCAGTCGTCACTCAGGAGGTCAGTGGGTCGGCCGATCCGCTGACAAAGACCGAGAGAGCTGCGGTCGACCTTGAACACGTTGTTGTACAGGATCTCGTACAGGATGGCTGCAGGAGACAGATAAATGGTAATAAGTAAGTTACTGAGTGGAGCAGGAAGTGCCTGAAAACTGCATTATCTCAAATGACCAGCAGAGGGCAGTCAATATTTACTGGTGACGCATTGTTTGTTGTGATATGTTCATTTATATAGCGACGATATCCCTCCAGTCCCTTAACAGAATGAAGCTGAGACTGTACTATCTGATACGCAAGTGTAACCATGGGAACCAGGTGTACTCACACTGACACATGGCTGTGCTCTTGATGTGGCTAATGGGATAAATGCTGTCATAGTGATTCCCGTTCAGAAAACACAACAGCACCTGAGAGAGGGGAAAGAAAAACAAGATAAAATCATTAACTATATTGATAATAACAAGTCTTAGCAAATGCCTCATCTGAGTTGAAATGAGAACCAACCAGCGAGAGAAAAATGTTAATTTCTCTTAATCCAGAATTAAACCCAAACCCAGAGTTTTCAAACTAAAACGAGCTCAACACTCACCTTGTCCTTAAAGTTGTTGCCAGTGATGTTGACTGGAGGTTTACCAGGATCCTGGTAGATCAGGAAGTCCCTCCTACACAGAAACAGGACAGGAATGTTAGCGGAAAAACAACCTGATTTCCTGTCATGTGTCATATTCCCAAAATCAGTTTGTCCACAGGTTCTAATTTCACCAACTTGTAGATAGTGGCCAGAGCATTGATCTCCACCTCTCCCACCCATTGCTGCAAAACAGAAATCATTTTCAGTTTCATCACTTTTCATCCAAGCATCAGTAAATATGATTAAGAAGAAACAGAGGCGAAAGGGTCCATCACTGGTTTTACCTGAGGGTCCTGAAGGTCACACAAGTACTGCTCAAAGTCTCCTTCGATGAACTGTAACGAGAGGCCAGAGGTTAAAAACCAACAACCATCTGTATTTGATCCAACATCATAAGCATTTAATGTAAACCGACATTCAGACAAGACTTAAGCAGCGCTCTAAACATTTGGCATCATTTTCAGATCAGTCAGAGTCAACAGACTTCATGCAACACAAAAGCAGCAAGATGAACAAGAAGCAACTCTCAATTTTGTAGTCGAAGCAAAAAGACACAGACCAGTTATTCAGAGAAAATTGTTTTATTAAATCACAGTTGTGGAAGCAGTAAAAAAAGAGCAGACGCGACACGTTGAGCTTTAATCGGAAACACGCCTCATGTTTATTTTCTGAGATCTGACTGCAGGGCATTCTGTTGACACACTGATTTCTAATATCTCATCTAACATCTCATTTTCAAAACTTAATCAATTTAGAGGTTTGGTGTTAGTGGGTACATACCGCCTCATAGCTCTCTCTGTTCTGCTTCAGGAACTCCACACATTTGATACGAACTTCAGTGTGACGGCTTTGGCAGTGCAGAACCTGGAAGAGGTCAAAGGTCAACAATTAATACAAAGTGGGTGAAAAGATCAGTTACAGACGATTTAAATTCAGCAGACAGTTCATTTAAGGACAAGTTACACAACAAGTACAAGAAAGTACTTCCTGCATAGTAAGATGAGACCAAGCAGACAAAACTGTCAGATTTCAAACAACATTGAGGCATGGAAACAAATAAAACATGGAACAGGTGATATGCAGTGGAACTGGTGAGACATTGACTTGGAGACAGAGGTTTTCCAATGTTCTTTATTCATCACAGAAATGCATTTGAAATTAGTGTCAATAAACTGACTTTAAATAGGTATGGCAACATGGAGTTTACGTGACGCTTTTACTCAGTACTGACACTCAGCAGTGCGCACTCCATCAGGAAAGATGCACTAGGGTGTTAAGTGGTAAAAACTGCACACAAGGCCGTTAAACCCATGTAGGAATTATTAAACCCTCCCTTAACTTTCATTCGGCACACATTAGACACATGGTGGCCTGCTCAAACACATCGAACTGAACGAGAGCATCTCGTCACCTGTGCTGGGTTAGCTAATCACAACTTGATGCTAGCGCTGTATTTTCACTCGTGTCACTTTACCTGTTCGGCGACAGCTCGGAACAAACACGACCCGTCTTTGGCTATTTTCTTCCGGTGATACCCGATCGATTTCAGGTAGTCGTCCATCAACTTCTCCGCTCCCCGCTCTTCGCTCGCCGTGTGTCCGCTGCCGGCCATGCTAGTGGGCTCTAGCTACTGAAGCTAGCTGTCGGTGGAGCCTGCTAACGCCACAAACTTTTACACTGCGCCGGCTCAGAGTTCAGTTATGGCCGCTAAAGTGCGTTGAAGTACCGCATCCAAGACACGGGCAGCGTCGGGAACAGTGACTGCGGCGAGGAGTTTCGTTTACGGGGAAGCTGCGCGCGGCTCATCCCGCTGCCGTTTCACTGAAAGTGAAAGTAGAACTTTAGCTCGTGGTTAGCATGTAGCCTAACACACGGCGACGCGCCCCTCGCTTCTTCTACGCTTTCAAGTTAGACGCACTGGGTCACTACATTTCCGGTTCCACCTACCAAAGTAAAAGCCTACTTAAATATAAATTAACTCAAGCACGTGATTCATTAAGTGTTTCACTGACTAATTATAATTCCTACAAGCGCTAGCGTGGCTCGCGTGGCCTCATCTAGCAACACAACATCCTGTGGGTTCTTTGTTTTACCGGGTTCTCTTTTAAGCTCTCACTGCGGCGATTTCCCGCCAAATTCTGAGACAACCTGTTGAAAACCCATAAGCCACACCCACCATGAGCTGCGTCGCGCCCCATGACGTCAACGAGACCGGAAGTAGGCTCGACTAGGAAATAGGAATGACATATATTATCATACATATCTCAACAGTAATTGAGGAAATTATTTTATCTTAAAGCAATTCCTCACATTTCAGAGATTAATATTGAACCCTTTTCATTCAGTGGTTTACTTTAAAGTTTAGTTTAAAAATATTTTTATAGATATAATATTCATATATTTATATTTGCTAAGGTGGACTCCAGCGCTCTATAATCAAACATAATTTGTTGGTTTCTGTCATCTTAGTGTTCATTTTAACTCCCTCGGGCCACGACCTTTGACCTTTTGCCTCCTCCTCTCCTCTTCCTGTCTCCTTTTCTCATTCTGACCTTCCCTTCTTCCGCTTCTCTTTCGTGACCTCGTTTCCTCTCCTCCTCCCTGCTCTCTTCTAACACCATTTGCTGAAATCTAATAACGACCCTCGTGTTTATGTGGGTGAGCGTTCTTTCTCTGTCTCTCTCCCCCACCACGGCCCCCGCACGGCTCGGTGATTCGCAGAGCACCGTGCTGCTCCCGGCCAATCCACAGGCCTCCCGCGGGCCGCCATGGAGAACTACAACATGCCAGGTAACCATGGTTACATGCAAGGAGGGGACAGGACCCATGGCGATTGACACTTATCCTCCCACTCATTGGGTGAGTGTGCTGTGTGACCTTCATCCATGGTTTCTCTCTGTCGTTTGTGTTCAGGCGATTTTAAATAGCATCTACCCCACTGTCTCATGCAGAGACCCATCAGAAAACCACAAACACTTACACAAAAGTCTAAAAAGTGAACAGCAAGCAAGACAAACCAAACAGGGACTGGGGGCTGACGCAGCACAACCACACTCCTCTCGAGCGACACAACACAGCCACAAGACAACACAAGGAGACACAACATGATCAGAAAGAGACACATCAGCTGCTAATTCATAATGTGACCGGTGCAACCTGCAGAGGTGTACACATACAAACACAGTGTGTGTGTGTGTACAGGCTGAGAATCAGATGAAATTAAACTTTATTGATCATTGCAGCAGCGAACAGTAACAGGATTCAGCAGATAGGAACAGAAAAGAGAAGCCAGACGATCTGAGAGGAAGGTAATGTGTGAGTTTCATGCTCGTCAGTGTAAAAATGAAACGTGCAGTGCACAACTGCACATACACTTCACATTCAAACAACACGTGTGCAGCATTTTCTTCTCGCAGCTCTGTCTGTTTTGTGGGATTCAGAATAAGTGAAAGGGCAAGCTCCAAAAAAAAAGGTCATCTTATTCAAACCTGGATTTGTGAATTTTCTTTTCTTTTTTTTTTTTTTTTTACTTGTAAGGAAGTTTCAGGTCACATCTGACTAAAAAGAGACGTCCCTGAAAACTGCATTCATCCTCATTTGAAGGATGTAGTTTATTTTCTCACATTAGCTTTTAAAGTGGCAACGGCGTTACTGCGAGGTGGCAAACGTCAGTTAGCATCACATTATCATCGGCTGTGTGATGTAAACAATGTTACATGGGGGAAAAACTCATTAAATGTTTGTGGGTTTTTTTCCTGTTATTCGTTTTTGTTTAACGGGTGAAAATAAATAAAGCCCTGTGTCGTAATGTAAACACAAATACATTATTATCAATACACAACACAAATATTAAAAAGATCGCCACTGTCCGTCAGAAACCTCATCCCCTTAAAAATCCCCAGAGCAGAAAGAGACAGGTGATGTCGAACTAACGGATTCTCATTGTCACCTAAAATAAAAATACCAAAACTCAGACACCAGTATTTCCTGGTTCACTGGGTCATCTACACTTCTACACTTACATTCTACTGACCAGATGATTTAATCAGATTTAATTGTGATCAAATAAAAATTAAGCCTTATTATTATTAAGCCGGATTTTAAAATGACGATGATGTGAACGTACTCGGAGTGAGATTTAAAACGGTGTCAAAGTTCTAAAAAGTTCTGTCTAAAAATATGCATGACATGAAAGCGAATGTCACGTTCCCCACCATCAGGTCAGCTTATTGGGCCTCAGCCGGGGTTAACGCCACACTTTGATTGGGAAGATAGAAAATAAACAGAATCAAAGGAAGTGATTACATTACATTACGTCATCCTTCAAGAAACAGCATCTTGAAGGGAAACTAAATGACGTCAATTCTCTGTCGTGATTTTCTTCAACAACCGAACGACAGAATGGATAAATTCTCTTTACATTAAAGCGTCTTTGTGGGTTTTTTGTGCAAATCGTGACGAGAGGATTTTTAAGTGCAGGGTTTCTGAAAGACAAGAGAGGGGGAGAGAAAGAGATAGAGCGCAAGAGAGAGAGAGAGAGAGAGAGAGAGAGAGACAAGCAATAAATATGTTGGTTAAATAGCCAAAGAGTTCAGTGATTACATGGGCAGCTAAAAGCAGGCAGCAAAGATCACGAGCATGATGCAAAAAGTTCAGTAAATTCAAAACGTTCATCGTGTGTTTTTTCAGTGCATCAAGCATATTTGACATTCTCATACTTGGTGTTGAGTGAAAGTACCTCAGATACATTACAGAGCTTTACATCCATCACTTTAACAGTCCAGAGGATGGATGGAGGATGAGCAGAGGAAAGGGAACAAGGAGATGAAACGTGACGTCAAGCAGGGCCGAGGAGAGGAAACGAGGAGGGAAGCAAAGAGGAGAGGAAACAAGAGGGGGGAAAGGAAATGAGAAAATTAGGAGGAAGAGAAATTAAATAGAAAAGAGGAGGAGGCAAAAAAATTAGGAGAGAAGAGCAGAGGAGAGCGTTTATAAAGAAGTTGTCAAACCAAGGTAACAGAGGAATGAGTGTTTGGTGGAGGAGGAGGAAGAGGAGGGTGACGGAGGAGAGCGAGGTTTCAGAGAGATGAGCGTTGTGATGGGGAGGAGAGGAGACAAATCCCTCCATCCTGCCCGGTCGGAGAGCAAGGGATGAAGAGGAGGCAGGGAGAAGGAGGAGGGAGCAGCAGTGTGTGTGTTGAGCGGTGTGTGCAGCCGCTGAACGTGTTTGTTTGAACGCTGATTGTCTCCGTGCACGTACGACCGGTGTGTGTGAACATCTCCGGGCGCGTCCGCCAGGTTCCCGCTGACGTGCGCGGCGTGTTTGACCTTGCAGTGCAGACGCAGACTGTCCCGCCGCTTGGCACTGTAGGGGCAGAGGTCACAGGTGAACGGCCGCTCGCCCGTGTGCACGCGGACATGCTCCACCAGCTTGTTGGCTGTCCGCGTGAGGTGGCCACACCGGTCGCACCGGTACTGGTTGCCTTGGCGATGACCCTGGAAGTGAACCAGCAGCTCCTGTTGCCCGGGAAACGACCTCTGACAGATGCGGCAGCGATGCTCAGAGGTGCTCTTCTCCGGCTGGGTTGCCATAGCAACTGCTAGAGCACTGCTGGAGGAGGCGGCAGCGGTGGTGGCAGGAGGGGTGATGGGGCATCTGGGAGGGTAGGGAGGGGTTAATGACACACGCATGACCCCAAAAACACACAAGAAAGTGAAGTGAACCCACACACGCACACGCACACCGAAACTCTAAAGAGACATTATATATATATATAAAAATGAAAAACTGTGAACAAAGCTGATACTGAAAAATAAAATCCTCCACCTCACGTCTCCGCCGACTCCTGAGTCGCTGTGTAGGTGCGTGTCGGCGTGAGCCCTCATCTCTGCCTCCTGATTGGTCGAGTGGTCGCACACGCAGCAGTGCAACGAGAAGGAGCCGTGCTCCCATTGGCGGTGCTCTGTCATGTGACTCTGGAAAAGGACACGCCCCTCCATCTCAAACCCGCACACATGACACCTGGGGGGGTGACACGCACAGCATGTGTCACAGTAGCCATGGCAACAGATGCTTGATCCCTTCCGTGTGCGACGACCTTGATGTTTGACTGCTGCTAATTCTAAAACCTTTTTAAACTAAGCGTCGCTAAATGTTTACGCCGCTTCTGGCACAAAAGCTCATTCAAATAATATATCGACTTTTCAGATTATACAAATGACAAAGACACATCGAACACGACCTCGTTCGCTCTAGATGTCGAGACGAGGTTAAATCCTTAAAGAACAGAATGGTTAGATTTTTCTATTTATCATTAAGGTTAGCAAATGTTAGCAGTCAGGCTTGGAAACAAAAGAGGATATAACCTTCTGTCATTTACCTGTAGAAGTAACCTGCAGCGGGATCTCTGCTGAGGCTGGGCGGCTTTTCTGTGAGAGCAAAAGAGAAAGAAAAGTCGCCTAATGACGAGTCCCTGTGGAAGTTATTATAGGTGGAGATGTGTGTGCGCTTGCTCTTCTCTCCGCTATAAACTTTTCTTCTGTGAAAATCGACGGCACAGACGGAAGCTGAAGTTAAAACACACCATCGTAACAATAAGGGCAGCCAGAAGTCAGTTTACTGAATAATAGAAGTGCAGTGGTTTAAAGACAATAATAATAATCTAATAAATAATAAATCACACTGCACCGTCGCTTTCATACGTTTTAGTTTGAAAACAACACGTTACAAGTTTATCATAATTACTGTTGTTGGTTCTTTTCTTGGGTGATTTTGATGATGACACAAAAAAGTTCAGCAGCCTCGTCCTCTGCTGCTGCAGTGCAGCGTGTTGGCTCAGTGGTGTGTGTGTGTGTGTGTGTGTGCTGTAAATTACCATGTGGAGGCTCCTGGGTTCTCACAAGTGAGGGAGAACGGAGTGGGTCCCCGTTCAGCTTCAAAACAGGACTGTGGAAAACGCATGTGTATTGTCAGAGGTCAGAGGTCAGAGGTGAACGTGTCCACCCGGTCACTCGATGACAGGAAGTGACATATTACCTGCTCCTAATGGGCGGGGTCGACCTCTCCACCAGCTGACCGTTGGATTTGCTGACCCTCTCTGCAGAAACAGGAGGAGCTCGGTGTGAAAACAGCTGAGAGCATTACAGATAATAAACCCCGCCTCCTCGTGTGAACAATACCTGACAGCTGGTGCAGCAGTGTGGACGCCAGGTTTACCGACATGTCCTGCCACAGCACGGCCCTGAGGCACTGGTCCTCCATCTTGGCTCCAAAGAAAAGCTGCTCCTCTGTCTTCACTCTGGGGAACACCGGGTCCATCACCCCGGCCTCAGAGAGCAGCGGGTTCTCCATTTTGACCCCCGGATAAAACTCATCCTCCATCTTGACCCCGGAGAGAAACTTTGCCGAGAAGAAAGGCTGCTCTGCAAGTTTGGCTTTAAAGAGGAACTGGTCGTCCATCTTGGCTCCAGAGAGGCTGTGAAACGGAAACGTGTTGGAACCGGAGGCAGCGCCGTCGCCAGTCTTTGACCCGGAGCCTTCGGTGAAGAAACCGTCTTCCACCTTGAGGCCGAGGAGACACTGTTCGGCCATTTTGCCTCCGGGATGCTCGTGGTCTTCAGATTTGATGGCACGATGGTGGTTCACCATCTTTGGGGAAGGTGAGGTCGTCTCTTCTGTAACGGGTCGATCACGGATGAGGTCAGACGCAGCTCGAGCGTCTACTTCCATTGGCTCCTCCTCCTCTTTGACCCTGACGTCGTGGCAGTTCACTTCCTGGCGCTCTGTGATCGGTGGGAAATCTGTTAGTTTGTGAGGTGATGAGGTCTTGAACCATGCCGGTCATAATAAACAATTCATCCCCCCCCCCCACACACACACACACACACACTCTGTACCTGCCAGTTTCCTCAGCAGGTCTGAGGCCAGCGTGTCCGTGGTGGCATTGCCATCGGGTGTGTGCGTGAGCGACGGCGGCTCAGGACTGGCCCCAGGGCCGTCTGGGGAGAGGGCGAGGCCGGGCTCGTCCTGCTGCCCGCCGCGCACCTCCAGCAGAGCCTCCCGCCGCTGAGGCTCTGCCTCCATTAGGCTCCCAGAGTGCACCTGGGCCTTCTGGGTGGCCTCTGAAGAGAAGGGTTTACAGCACATTGACTGGACTCCACTTCACACAGAAGAGAAACACACACAAACGTGTGAATTCTGAATCACTGCGTCACAACGGTACCTGACAGTTTGATGAGGAGGTCAGACGCCATCTTGCTGCTGACATCAGGGCTGAACAGAGAGGTGGCTGCTGGGAAAGGGCTTGAACCTTCGGTGTGTGTGTCCTGTGTGTGTTTGCCGTGTGTGTTGGACACACTCAGCGAACAAGCATCACCACCAACACTAGCACTGGCGTGTGTCTGTGCGTGTGCAGGGTGTGTGCGTCGTTTGGCTGCATCACAGGGAGGCTGCAACACACTCGACCCACGCTTCATTTTCCAGCGTGTGTGTGTGTGTGTGTGTGTGTAAAAAGAGAGGGAGTCAAAATTCAGGAGAGAGGAGGGCAAGAGAGAAGGAAGAGGAGGAGGAGGAAGAGGAGGTGGAAGGTAGGGTTGCTAAAATAAGACAACTGTGTTCTTCATCATATGGAAGTGTGGAGAGCATGGTAGAAGAAAAGAGGGAGGAGGTAAAGGAGTGAAACGAGGGAGGACTTGCTCTTCACACCGAGCTGCTGCTGCCTCTCATTGACCTGAGAGAGAGAGAGAGATGGGTGGAGAGAAGGGGCATGAACGAGGGGGGGAGGGAGGTAAAGTAGATGGATTGAGAGAGGAAGCGGCATCGAGAGAGAGAGAGGGAGACAGGCAGATGGAGGGATGGGGAAGATGAAGGGACGAGGCAAAGGAGGGGAAAAGAAAAAGAGGAGGAACAAGAACAAAGTGATTCTGTGAATGAATAAATTATTAAATTGAAAAGGTCCAATAATAAGGGCACAAATCATCCCACGTTATCGCTATGGTAACGGACCCTGCTGCGCCGTCTCCTGCCCTGACCTTCCCACCTATCAGTCGTCAATTATGATCAATAATCATCGATAGCCACTGCACCTGCCAGCAACTGCGAACCATGATCACTTCCTGTCTTTGGCACAAAGAAACGATGAACACATCATCATGTTTATAATTCAGTATAATTGTGGTGATAATTAATATATAATTTTAGAAGCTGAATTGCTCATTAGTTTTCAAAAATCAATCAAATCAATCATAGCCACCTGCAAAACAAAAAATCAGGAACATTAAATAAATATTGACCACCAATAAATACAATTATTGGTATTCAATATTGCATATTATGTAGAAGAAGTACCCCCTGTACTTATGGTATAGAACAAAAAAATAAATAAATAAATGTAATTAGAATGTAAAGTACAGCCACCTGTTAAAGACAACAAATAACTTCTGTGTTTACTGTGAATGTTCATGAAAATGTTTTTGAAAAGATAACAATCTAAAATAATCTGATAAATCAATTAATTAAATGTGGAACTGAGATTAAATTCTGAATCAATAGACCTTGATTTTGTTAACATTATATATTAATAAGCTCAATGGGGAAAATGAGAATTACAGAATTGGAGCTGGAGGATTTGTCATCATCTGTTGATCACAGGAACATTTAAAAAACATGAAATCAGGTTTTTTTTTCCTGATGAAAACTCGTGAATAAAATGCGCCATATGGGAGTAAAAACTTATTCGATATGAAATGATCCCACATTTAAATCAAAGGTGAATAAAACGTGATGATCGTGGCCTCGGTTCACTCTCTACCCTCATCGACCCCAGCCTCCTGCCTCCTGCCTCCGTCTCCAGGCGACACGGAGCGAGCTCCCGCCGCCGCCGCATCCCGACCGAGGGGCGACAATGACCGGGCACCCCCCTCCTCCTCCTCCTCTCACTAACCTCCAGCCGGCTGCCTCCCTCCCTGCGCGGCTCCCCCGGTGTCGGTCGGTCGGTGTCAGAGCCCCCGGAGCTCCGCCGTTAGCCACCTCTCCTCCCCCCTCAACATGGCTGAACGGCCGCGGCCAGTCACAAAGTCACCCCCCGCTGCGGGACGACGGCGGAGCCGCGGACTCCGGCTAATTTAGATCGGATCTACCGTGATTGTGTCCGGTTACCGGGAATGAGGGCAGGTGTCAGGAGCCCCGCCGTTACCCCCCCTCCCCTCCTCCTCCTCCTCCTCCTCCTGCAACATGGCTGAACGGTAACCCGACCTCACAGGACCTCCGGAGTCTGGCTCACGGGTCAGTTAGCATCGACCACCGGACACCGCCAGCGCCAGCACGCGCTCAACCGGGACCGCACGCTTCTCTCCGGGCTCGTCTCATCTCCGTGACTTACCGGCACCGGGAGGGCAGGTGGTGGCGGCGGCGGCGGCGATGGTGGTGGTGGTGGTGGTGGTGCAGTCCGGGGCACAGCCTGGATGTAGAGCGGAGATTTCTTCCATGTTCCGCTGGCTGCTCCTCTCCTCCCGGTTCTCTGACATCACGGCTCCGGTGTCGCTGATGGAGAGAAAGTAAAAGAGAAAAAAAAAAAGAGATGGAACCGGAATCCGTTTGTTCCCCGAACCCGAGGATGACGGGTCGGTCACCGAGCAGGGCAGATGGAGGTTTCCGCCTCCTCTCCCAGTGAGTGTGTGTGTGTGTGTGTGTGTGTGTGTGTGAGAGAGAGAGAGAGAGAGAGAGGGAGGGATGCAGTGTGTCCCTGTCCACGCGCCGGATCACCGCACAAGGGCAGGACACGACGCGGGGGGGGGGGTCCCGGGCAGACGCGCCTGTACCCGCACTGAACCGCAGAATTAGAACCACCCGCAAATAAAGTTCGCTTTAAATTCCCACCGACCCATTAGAACCCGGAAGAAATCCAAGAGTCTAAGCATGGTTCGCTTCTGCAGGGCCGGATCAACCTTTTCCAGGGCCCCTGGGGCAGAAATCTGGTGCTGGAGCCCCCAGAACTAACCCTTCCTGCAGGTTTTCAGTTCTGTCCAAATACGTGAGGAGGCAGTGATCAACAAATCCTCGTCAGGTTTGAGTCCACGCTGCCGTCAAATCCCTGAAACGAGAGAAATCTCAGAGTGTCTCAAGTGTTTAAAACCATCCACCCGACCAGTCCGACTCAACGTTTGAAACGAGTTTCCAGACCTCACGCTTTTCCTAAGTTGTCGGGTCACAATACAACAACCATCCCGCTCCAGCAGAAGTTGGGTACATTTCTGTTTCGTGTAACTGCGGTTGTTTTCAGACCTGAACTCCAGAGGATGTCCACATGATGTTGTCTGGACTTTCTCTGGAGTTTGTTCCCGAACGCCTCAGCAGCAGGAGATTCTCCGCTCTCCTCCAGAGAAGGCAGCACTGTGCATGACCTCTCTGGGTGTCTGCCTGGTACTGTGGTATAAGTAGTACAAATACTGCAGTAGTATTTTGCAGCTGTAATCGTGTTAGACTGTGCAGTGTCTCAGATCGGCCTGTAGGGGGAGACAAAGACAACAGTTGTGAGGGGCTGAGCTGTGAACGTGAGGAACGTGTCGCTCCTTCTCTTCAGCACGAGGAGGTTGTGGAGAGTTTGGACTTACTAACAACGATATAGAACAGTGAAATTACTGAGAGTGAAATTAAAGTCTTTGTGCAATGTCTTCACAAAAAAAATAAAGAGAGAATTTCAAAAGGAAGCCTTCACCAGCAGTTCCACTGCACAAAGAAAAGAGAGTGACTCATCTTCACCAGCTGCTCTGACCTGCTCCTCTTCATCGGCCCTCCTCATCGTCACAGGCTCTGCAGCACAAACACATGTAGCTGGATATAAACACCAGTAATAACCGTATGAAGTATTGAGACCAGTACACACCACTTTGTGTACAAGTATATAAAGACCTGAATCCTGTTTTCAGACCTGAACTGAAGCTCACACACTGAAACATTCTGTAGGTTCTGAGCGTGAGCACACACAGGATCCTGGAGGGAGGCGGCACAGCTGGTCCACATCCTGTTTGTTTGTGTGTGTGTGTGTGTGTGTGTGCTCAGCTCTGAAAGAAATGTATTTAAATATCATGTAGAGAAGAGTTGAGAATCACATCTGATTATTGAATATAATAAATATCAGTTTAATTTCCTGTGTTTAAAAACATAAATTAAACAATTAATAAATTAATTGTTTATTAATTTTGGGGGGAATATTATCACAGACAGAAAAACATCCATAAATAATCGATCCATGGGTGATAAAGCCATTGATTACAGCCTGTAATGACTTTAATTGTGCAGGACTCAGGGATGCGACCCCCCTCCCTCCACATCCTGGACCTAACCCCCCCCCCATAAGCTTCAAACCAACTAAACTCACTCACTGATCTCTGCTGGGATTCAAACTGTCCACAGGGATTTAGACAAAGCGCCACCACAGGACCAGAGAAACTAAAGAAGAAGAGACAGAGCTTCAGGAGAGTTTCAGGACGTCCTGACCATCGCAGCTTCATGAGGTGAGGATGCTCACGGATAAATTCACCCGCACTCGTGTTTGTTAGTGTGTGAAATCATTATTTGAAGTAACTGATGATTACTGATTCATGGGAACATCTGAGAACTTTTAAATATACTTCTCTTGACCCAAATATATTCTTAATCCCCTAAACTCTACACTTTATTTGATGTTCTCTCTTTCACGTGCCATCGTCTCATGAGGCGTCGTCAGTTAGATGTTGGTGGGACCTGAATGTGCACAGGTGCTTTAACCCCCCACACATGAACACAGCAGGATTATCTGTGCTGACATTCTTTAGGTTAAACCAACACTGAAGTGGTCTGACGAGGTCGTGGGGCGTCCTGTGCTAACAGGACCCAACACAATGGCCCCAGTGTTGCACTGACAACAGGGACCGGACTAAGTCCTGGTTGTATACAACACAAAGCATATTAGCTCAGCTATGTGAAGAAGGAAGACAGAAAGCTGATCGTACAATCGATGGTTCAATCTTCATATTTGTGCTTATAAAAATAAATGTCATTTGTGTTTGAGTGTAGAGATGCCGTCTAGCCTCGTCTGCCTCGCCGTGGGTGTGCTCTTATTCTGGCTGGCTCCACCCATTGTGTCGTTTTCCCGCGGTGCCAGCCACACCTCCTGTCAAGAAATGACTCCCGGTCACATCCGTGCTCAACCCCAGGACCCTCGGCACAGCTTCGTCAGCCTGCGCACCTCTGCCTCCTCTTACCTGCCGGGACAGTTAATCACAGGTAGAAGTTCACCATTCACTAACTTTACAAACTCCTCCTCTGACTGAGAGGAAATAAAAACACTTCTATTAACATAGCATCCATACCCATGTCCTCAGTAACTGTCCGAAGCTCCCGGGACTTCATGGGTTTCCTGCTCCAGGCTCGGAGCGTGAACAGGCCTGGAGGCGGAGCTGGAGGCGGGGTCGGGTCCACAGGAGTGGGCCCGATGGTGATGGGTGGCTCCTGGACGCTCACGCCTCCCGGAACTCAAACCCTGCGCTGCCTGTCAGACAGAGACACCCTCACCCACTCTGACAAACAGCTGAAGAGAAACCTCTCGTTTGTCTGGAGGGCGCCGGACGCACCCACAGGCGACATTCGCTTCTAGTCAGTATCACCTCATCCAGCACCTTTTCCCACAGTTATATCTCTGTTATCCAACAGCACACTAACTCGGTGTCGTTCCAGCATCACCGTGGTGCAGTCGTACTTCGTGTACTGGGCGGGGATTGAGTCTGCAGTGGTGCATGATGGGAGTCGTAGATCCTGGAGTGGGAGCAAAACCAGTCAGGCTGATGGAGAAATTACTTTACTGCAGGAACCCGAAGCTGCTGCTCTGCCAGGTAACAAACGTCTGTCACGTCAAACAATTCAAGATGGCTTCCTTCTGTCTGCCTTCGCTGAGTTTCCTCTCTATGTCCTCACAGACCTCGGGGCCTACGGGGCATCGAATGACCAAACGGAGGAACCAGTCCCCAGCTCAGAGACAGGTGAAGACAGGAGCAGCAGTGAGAGCAGAGGATCCGTCTCTGCTGTGACAGAAGAAGTGGACAGAGACACAGGGACATTTGTTGCTCAGACTGAGGACCTCCAACGCTCGGTTCTCCTGTCCAACCACGCTTCAACAGCCCCGACCCCGACAGCTGAGGAGGCAGCAGAAACCACCGATCAAACCTTAACCCCTCCTCCTCCCCACAGTCCAACAGAACCAACCATGAATTCTGACCTAAACGCTTCCTTCTATCCCCAAACATCATCCAATTCTTGGACAACGACTGCCCCCCCGAGGAGCCGACCTCAACCACGACCTCTGAACAGCTACAGCCACGCCCATGTTTCTGGGTCTAGCCTTCACCCTTCAGCCTCCTCTTCCTCTCCTCGGTCGTCTCCGTCTGCTCTCATCCCTCCCACACCGACCACTCCTCTTTATCCCCCTAGGGGTTCCACTGAGGTGACATCACATCCATTATTAAGATCAACATCATCCTCCTCTGCGAAGAACAAACCCAGAACAGCTCCTGCACTATCTGCTCCTTCGTCTCCTTCTCCAATTTCTGCACCTCCTCATTCCTCCGTTGTCCAGCCTTCCCTTAGTCATCCATTACCGTTCTCCACCTCTTCCAGCTACCCATCACCGGCTCCCTTGTTTCCCACAGATGCCTCAGCTCCTCCTCCCTCGTCTCCTGCTCCCTCTTTACAGTCGACCTTTCCGTCACCCTCCTCTTCTTCCTCCATCTCATCAGCTCTCCCCTCTTCTTCATCGATGGACTTACCCACCTCTTCCATTTCCTCTGTTTCACTTTCACCTCCTCCTCTGACGGTAACATCGCCCTCCCAGTCTACCTCCCCTCACCCAGGACCCTCTCCTGCTCCCCTTCGCTCCCTCTACAACCCCCCCACGCCCTCTCCTTCCCCTGTGCCCTCCCAGAAGAGTCTGCTGGTCCAGAATCAGTTAGCCCCGTCACACCCTCCGCCCTGCCTCACCCCAGCAACACAGAGAACAGTGATTCACGCCAATCCTGAACCTCATCCAAACCTGGACCCAAGCTCCAAACTGAACCTCGGTTACGAGTTGAAAACACACCTTCCCAAAACTGACACCAAGCCAAAACGTCCTTCCAGTCCCCCGGGGACTCCGGACAAAGGAGGGAAGTATCCAGACATCATCCCCAGACACAGTGCCTGGGAGCTGGGCATGCTGCTGGGCTGCTCTGCCGGCCTGGGCATGGTGCTGGTGGTCGCGGTGAGGTACGTGCACCGGCACGCCTGCAAACGGACGGAGGTGACGCTGAACGACAGAGAGAGGGAGTACGAGCGGGGGCAGAGGGGGCTGATCCACGTCCAGGAGTGTGGGGATTTGGTCCGAGTCCGAAGAATCAGAGACAACAGCTTCGTGCTTCTGGCAGAGTACGACATACTGGCAGCACCCGGAGACTGAAACACAGGCAACACGGATGAATGGACAGACACCATCAGAATACTTCTCAGATCAGAAGTAATCATAGGCGAGGAAGACACACACCCGTTGGTGGACGCTTTAGTTGATAGTTTTCCAGTAGATGTGCGTGTTTGCATAACGTCATGTACCTTGGATGCTCTTCATAATTAAATATTTCTCCACTGTCACGTCTATTGTCCCGGGCGTCACTGCTGTGCTTAGTCACTTCCAACCAGAAGGGTCTGACTTTGCGATCGAAGGAGCTCATGGCCTCCAGGGTCTGGTGGGGAGGCTTATTTTAGCTCCGCTTCATCAAATGACGAGACAGAGGCACCATCTGTCAAAAACAAGCTGGGTCAGTGGATTTAATGAGCTGCCAATACTTCCCTCGTCAGGGCTCGTCCCCTTCTGGTCAGACAACAAAAGTTGTGAGCAACACAAACCTGTGAGAGTTCAGCACAACACATGACAGGAGGCAAAGTTTTTATTTCCTTATAGCTCTTTAAATAAACAAGTAGAAGAGCGGACACATACACATCCAAGTCACCATCTTCAGAACCTGGAACAACAATTGAACACTAAAAATAAAAAACAAAAAAACAATGGTCCCAGTAACTCCACCCATCGTGTCCCGGTTGGCAGCGCTGTTCTTCACAACAAACATTCTGTTACAAAAAAGGATTCTTTTTGCATGTTCCATATAAAAATAAATCACCTACTTTAGCTTCTTTAAAATATAAAAGATGGAAATACGAAGAGTTTTTCATTCACTTAGAAAATCAAGGCCACTCGTCTCTTCACTTCGCCACGCTGAGGTCTCTGTTGATTGGTTGTTATAAGGCACGTTTGAACGGTCTCCTCTGCATCACAGTGTAAACTCCAGGAACACGCCGACGATGTGGCGCTCGTCAGATGGGCTGCAGCGGCGCCTGCTTCACCGCCTGAGCAGAGACAAAGCACAGAGTGACACAGGGTGAGACTTCGAGCTGAGCAGCAGCAGCAGGAGGAGAAAGAGTTCGTTTCTGAAACGTGAAACGTACAATCAGCAATTCTCCCCCGTCACCAGGTTCTGTCAAAGCCCTAAACGTTTCCCCACGTTTAATTAGAGTACAGAGAATTAAAGTCACAGGCCATGGAACCGTGGATGTGAGGTCGGAGCCTAAAGAGTCGGGCCGAACATTAGTACCACCACCAAACCCGATTCAACCCGTCTGGTGCTTGATTCGAGTGAAGCTGGTGAATCTGCAGCAGTTTGTGTTTCCTGCCAACAGAGGGCGCTGTTTCCCCTCAGAACAGATGACTGAATTTTAAAAGGACACCAGAGGAAGCTGCTGGACACACCGTCACCACAGACAGGTCAGAGCTCTTGTTCTCTACTCACAGGACAGCAGTGCTGGAACGCAGCCCTATCGCAACAACAGACTAGACTGCAGGAGAGGAGACAAGGTGAGAGGGAGACAAGGTGAGAGGGTCTCTACGTGATCAGGAGCTCTGACCGGGGTCGGCGCCTACCTTCTGCTGCGTGCTCATCCAACTGCGGATGGTCGGCACAAGGACGGAGCCAAGCAGGATCTGGGCCGGGTGGTAGATCAACAGAGGAACTGAGATCAGGGACAGGTGCTCGTAGCCCTCGAACACGATCTTCAGCATGGGGATACCTGCACACGGTCATTGTTTGTTTTGATTGGATGATTAAAAACAAATGAGACGTGCCATTAACAGACTGTGTGTGTGTGTGTGTGTGTGTGTTTACCCAGGGTCAATGATTTGTGTGTGGAGCAGAAGATGATGGCGACAGTGTCTGCAGGACTGAACCCTGAACCGGCCCTGGACGGAGACCAACTCCTATCAGATTCTTTTTTTCACAGCCGTCAATGTTTACACGGGTAGTTTCCTTCAGTCGCTGGTTTTCTCTCAACAAAGAGCGAGGAGGAAAAACAGAGGAGGAGACTCACCTGGTAGAAATAGTGAACGTGAGCAGCATGAAGCTGAGCTGGATGGAGAAAACTGGCGAGAGCAGGGGAAAGAAAAAGAGGAAATCAATTCAAAATAAAACCTTTATGTTTGTTGTGATGCAAGTTTGAAGGCTCAGGTCAGGTGGATGACGTGAGCAGCATCACAGGCTGGCGATCTGTCGTCCCCTGGTGGCAAAAACTGGAACAAAAATCCTTTGATTCATTTTTCAACAGATTCATGCTGATACTGACTGATGAGGACGACCAGCAGCAGACTGGTGGGGTCCAGCTCGATGCTGGGGTTACTGAACGTGTCGCAGAACGTCGTGTAGATGATCATGAGGAGGACGGCGCTGCTGACGGTGCCGAATGGAAGCTTCCTCCTCTCCAGGAACTCCCTGAGGAAGCCTCGACACACCTGAACACACACACACAAACCAAAGAGACGCACACACTCAGAGCAACAGTCTACAACAACAAACTACAACCCAGAACACACACTCTTACCTGACCCAGGACCAGCGGCACCACGACCGTCATAAAGAGCTGGGAGAAGATGGAGGAGAAGGGAACGGAGGATGAGGAGCCAAGCTGAGGGAGGAGGAGGAGAAGGAGAGGACAGATAATGACATCATTTGTTTCTTTACATTAACTTTATTTAAATTTTTATTTTTTATTTTCCCGGGGTCAGACTCACAAAGAGCAGCAGCAGCACGGGAGTCACCACGATTCCCTGCAGGAGGAAACCACACAGTTACATCCTGAACTCAACATCTATCCATTTGTTCATAATTCACAGTCCAACTCTGAGAGCATCTCACCAAGAAGCTCCCGAACGCTGAGTTGAAGATGGCAGCGGCCTGGAGACACACACACACACACACACAGTCAGTTACCATGTCAACACGCCGCTCACTGGGCTTCAGCATCCGTCAAACACGGGGAGGACAATAACCTGCGGACATGTGAGCGGGTTACCTCGTTGCCTCCGACCGCCTTGGTGAGGATAACGGCGGATGACACCGGAGGGGGCATGCAGCTCACCGTCTGTAACCTAGGCAACCACGACAGCAAGATGAAGACGAGGACGCGAAAGAGAAAGTCGAGGAACGATCGCCCCCCCCGCCTCGTTCAAAAGGTGAGACACATTTAGGATGATGTAATCACATCAGAGAAGTGCTCACAGAGAGTTCACCTCCCAGTGCAGAGGGACCTTTTCAAAATACATCGAATGTCACGTTGGAATCATCAGGCGCTGTCGAACTGTGTTTGAGTTCAAAATGCCCCCATGTGGTGAGGAGGGTGAAAGGCAGTGTTCACAGCTGTTCATGGACACACACAGACTGTAGTAGAATGAATGTGGCTCTTTCAGTCTGGGAATAAGTCTCCCTTCAGGTACAGTGAGGAGGAGACGTGAACAAAGGAAGGCATTCATTAAAAAACACTCCTCCTACCCTCTGAGCAGCCATTGGTCGATGGACGTGAGCGCCAGCACCCTGAGCAGCAGCCACATGGCCAGAGGGAAGAAGACCAGCGTGAAGGACTGAACGAAGAGGTGGAGGCGGACGTGAAGCAGCGCACTGGTCAGCTCCTGCAGAGGCAGAAAAAACAGTCAGACTTGTTTTACTCACGTGACACACGAGAGAAGCTCGAGCTTCAGTCTCTGCCTCACCTCCGTTTTCAGAGACAGGCCGCTGTTAAAGAAGATGAGCGAGACGGCGATGTAGGCGATGGTGACCTCTGGCTTCAGGGGACCTGAGAGAGACAGAAACAAGTTTGATTTACTGCGACCTCCAGCTTTATCGTGACACATTAACAGTGAATTCCACCTTTGAAACCCAGTGGGGATTTCATCATTTAAAACAAGGCGGCAAGTCACCAATAAGTCCTGGGTTAATAGAGAAAATAATTGTTGATCACAGCCGTGAACGCAAGCCTTATTTTTGGTTCTGCCTTGTGACGAAGAGTAGCTGTGACAGAAGCTGAACGCAGCTCAGACAGAAGCAGGTTTATCTAATCTCCAGGTGAGAGGTGAAGGTGTGAGCGAGGACACTTATGCTGATTTATCCTTATCACTGCCTTCACTATTCTTCTTCAAACAGAGCCAAGATAAAACTTGAGCACTGGGTTAGAGTCAGGGCGTCACGTGACATGGAGGCTTCTCAAATCAATTACCTCAACAGATGAATTAACGTATTCATTGTGTTATTAATGGACATCATCCAACTTCACCTCCTCAGGTGAGTCAGCACATCGAGGGCGCGCACGCGTGAGTGGCTGACAGGAGGGTGTGTTTACATTTGTGCCGCAGAATGCAACGTGTCACACGCACGCACACAAAAAAAAACAATAACGTCTCATGACGAACTTCCATTTAAAAATACCAAAGTTGTAAATGTTTTTACAGTTTACACGAACATGTACATTTATCGCTGATGTATTTTCACACAGTCTTGGACTTCAGGGTCAGAGCTTTAATTCGGCATAACTCATGTCCCCGAGAGTTCCTGAGTTCACCATGTTGGAGACACATTCCCCCACCCCTCCTCATGTCCCGGAACAGACACCCGGTCAAAGGTCCAGTTCAAGCCAGATTTTAATCGTCATCCACCTGCCGATGGAGTTCGGTGTGTGCGGGGACCCCAGGTCCAGATACACACGATAAACCCTGGAGCTCCACACTTCCCTCACTCCCCCGAACTTCCTGAGCTCCGCTTCTCAAACTCCGACCCTCTCACCTCCTCTCACGCCGAAGCTGGGCTGCAGTTTGGCGGACAGGATGACCAACACGATCCCGATGATGAACCATTCTTTCCGGACCCTCGCCAAAAGGCCCATGTTTCAGCCCCGGGGCTCCAGCCGATCACCCCGGCGTCCCCCGTCACTCCAGCCGGACCCGAGGCTCCGCGGCTCCGCCAGTTTCTCCTCCCGCTCCAGAGGATGTTCCGTCAGAGCAACCAGGCGTTCGTCATCGGGAGCTGCTTCCGGTCACGTGTGCTACAGCTTCAACGTAACGTCTACAACAAAGGCGCAGCAGAGTTTATATCAAGTTACCGTAATATAAATTATATAGCACAGGAATCTTTGTCTTTAAAATAAGGTTGTTTTTTAAACTGCAACAACACTGACAAACAAATGAATCCCTCCTAAACAAATGTATTATTTGTACATTAAAATAACTAAGCTGACCAACTTAAAAAAAAAACCGATTTGAACTGAGAATATAATTTTTTTTTTTAAATCATCCCTGGTAAAGACAACAGATATGTAAATCGAGCTCATGTTGATGCTAAAAAGACAATAATCAAGCAGCTGCATGTTGGTGTAACTCTTGTTAGTCCTCAGATGTTGGAGGAATCGTTTTCATCTCGCCACAGCAGTGACGGAAACTTTGTGGGGACCAAATCAAAGAGTTTCTCATAAAGTTCCATGTTCACGGTGGAAATCAGCAGCAGCTGCTGTTTCCTGTCTGAGAATCTGCTTCTGATCCGACCCGTTTGTTCTTCAGCTTCATTTGTTCATTAACCAGCATCACTCGTGAAAAGTGAGAAGCAAACAGTGTCTTTATATTCTCCCACAGAGCATAAAGTGACTCTTTAAAGTGTTTCATAAATATTTACACATGCAATATTTATCTTTTTATTCTCTGTAATGAAGTCGGGAAACAGTGAAATGAGTGTCAGGTCATAAACACAATTATTTCCCTTTTCTTTGTCCCTGTTGCGTCTTAAAAATCTATTCTATGGTATTTTATTGTCACCATTTTTTGTCTGTTTCATGTTTTCTGGCGCACTTTCAAATGTTGTTTTCCCACATTTAGATTTTTCCCACAGAGTTGGGGGAAAACTTTTCACTAAAGTAAAAGTCCTGCATGGTTCAAGTCACGTAGAGCCTCCGTTTGTTTATCTCTGTGTTTACTGTCACCAACAACACACACCCACAGTAAAGTAAAGTCAATCACTCAATCAGATGACAGGAGGTCAGAGGTCAAATACAGATGTGGAAACACAACAGGGACACAGCTCACTCTGGAGGGACAGATGTTTAAATCTGACATTCAGACCCACGGCTCATTTATGGTGAAAAGCTTTCTTACATGTAATGAAAACATTAACAACGCAGCGTCCCTGTGGCGTCTGAGATGTGTTTGAAACTCAGGCACAAGTTACAGTAAAAATGACTTCACACACAGATGCTAAACTCTGTGTGTAATAAACCGAGTCTGGCTTCACTTTGTGTTCAAACACTCCAGTGAAGTGAATTTGTCGCTCAGACACAGGAACAAATTTTATTGTTGGACTTTTCCACAATGTTGTTTCATCAGGAACTCTAAAAGGGAAAATTGGTTTCAAACATGGCTTGGTTTCAATTACTGTGTATATGTGTGTGTGTGTGTGTGTTACTCAAAGTTTAACGTCACTTCATGTGTTTATTAGTTGTTCCACTATAACAGATTGGAACAGGAGATGATTCCTAAACTGTGGAGTCCCTTGCTTCAAACAACGTCTGCGTCATTTTCAAAATCTCCACTAAATATTTATCGTTTCACATTTTCCTTTTCTATTCATCTTTTTTTTTTATTATTTGATTTTGCACGGAGGCTTTTTTTTTCTTAACTCCCTCATTGGTAAAATAGTTTTTATTACTTTTAGTCAATATTCTATGAATTTATATTGATTCTTTTTTATATGTCGTCTCCTCTACAGAGGAGAGGAGGTGAGGTGGGGAGGAGGGGAGATCAGAGAGAGAGAGGGAGAGAGAGAGAGAGAGAGAGAGAAAACTGAGCTCCTTCACTTTACCTCATTAGTTTGGTCGGAGCAGGACTCACTTCTCTCTTCTTCACTTCTTCTAGTTGACCCTGAAGAAAAGAGTTTGAATTTTACAACAAATTCCAAGATTAGACAGAGCAACATCAACAGGTGAGGATCATCACTTCATAACTTAAGAATTATTATTATTGTATTAATGTACAAAAATGTATCATTACATTGTTTATTTTCTGTTTTTTTTCCCTCAGATTCCAGAATCACCCAACTTCATCCGAGAACCACCAACAACTTTCGAACTTGTGGAGTTTTATTCGTGGACTTCTGGAAAAGGCTGAGGCTCAGTGTGAGGATCAGTTCTGAACACACCTCAGTCTGCTGCAGAATCTGGTCCAGGATATCTTCAGGTGGATCAGAACAGGACTCTGGAATGGGACCCCGATTCAGTTCCAGATCTGCAGCCAAGCCTCGGCTGTTTATCGGCCAGCTGGTGGTCTGCTGTTTGGTCTTCGCCTCTCCAGTTGGTTGCCACAGTAACGGCTCGTCTCTGTCAGATGGGATAATGTCTGATCTCCACAGCACCGACTCACCTCCGCGACCCAGACTGGAGAACGTGATCCAGCCTTCAGACCGACACCCTCATCTGGTGCAAGAGACCGTGAACAAGCCTCTGATATCTCTGGACCCCGAGAAGCTGAAGCACTCCAACCAGCTGAGACACAAGCCAGGCAGGAACCCTCCCTCGCCGTCCACCAACTCATCCGCCGCCATTCGAGACACCCCGGCGTCGCCCCCCAGATGTATCCATGTGACGTCCATAAACACAGCCTTCAAGTACATCAACACGGTGATTTCCTGCGTGATCTTCGCCGTGGGGATCATCGGAAACGCCACCCTGCTGAGGATCATCTGCCAAAACAAGAGCATGAGGAACGGCCCCAACGCTCTGATCGCCAGCCTGGCCCTGGGAGACCTGATCTACATCGCCATCGACATCCCCATCAACATCTACAAGGTTCAGTGCGTTCTGAAGGTTCTTGTGACAAGTGGCAGCGTCAGTATTTCTAGTTGAGTAATGACACTTTGAGAAGCCGGTCACATGCAGCCTCCTGTGTTATCAGTGCGTCTCAGTCAGGAATGAGTGTCACGCTGATAACGACACGAAAATAGATGAGATAACGCACTGCACACACTCTGACACTGTGCGTGTGTGTGTGTGTGCAGCTCCTGGCGATGCAGTGGCCGTTTGCTGACAGCACGTTCGGCCTCTTCCTCTGCAAACTGCTGCCCTTCCTGCAGAAAGCTTCGGTCGGCATCACCGTCCTCAACCTGTGTGTGCTGAGCGTGGACAGGTAGCGTGTGCACCGGCCTTTGCATTTATCCGATCATCCTCAGCAGTGACCTTAAACCTTCTTGCTGTCCCCAGGTATCGCGCGGTCGTGTCCTGGTCTCGGGTGCAGGGCACAGGTGTCCCCATGGTAACAGCAGTGGAGATAGTGGCGATCTGGGTGCTGTCCATTGTGCTCGCCGTGCCGGAGGCCGTCGGCTTCAACATGGTCAACTTTGACTACAACAACGTCACCATTAGAACCTGCATGCTGGAACCCAGGACGCCCTTCCTGGCTGTGAGTGTGTGTGTGTGTCTGGAAGTGAAATGGAATTTCCAGGCCTAAACATTTAATAACAACATCGACTTGTTGACTCTCAGCGATATAATTTGATATTCTGTCTCATCCAGGATGACGTCTCTTCAGTTCACACAGTTTATATCATCATTTCCTGTTTACTCGTCCAGGGCACAAACACTGTCCTGTCCTGGAAACTGACCTCGGGTCAGCTAACCTCCACGATTTGGTGCTAACTTGTGTATTTTTCGGTGTGGTCCAGTTCTACCGGGAGGCAAAGGACTGGTGGCTGTTTGGTTTCTACTTCTGCGTCCCTCTGGTCTGCTCCCTGGTTTTCTACGGCCTGATGACCTGCGAGATGCTCAGACACCAGAAAGGAAGTCTGAAGATCTCCCTGAGCGAGCACCTCAAACAGGTACACACCAGAAATATCGTCCTCGGGAGGAAAGTGGTGTATGAAGTGGGGCCTTTCAGAGTCTCTCTCCTCTCTGCAGCGTAGAGAAGTAGCGAAGGCGGTCTTCTGTCTGGTGCTGATCTTCGCTCTGTGCTGGTTCCCACTGCATCTGAGTCGACTGCTGAAAAAAAACATCTACAGGTCCCATGATGCTCGGCGCTGCGACTTCTTAAAGTAGGTGCCCGTGTTGTTTACTCTGACCTCTTCGCTCCTCTGGCCGTTCTGAGGTGTGGTTAAACGCCGTGTCCTCTTCTTCTGTAGCTTCCTGTTGGTGTTGGACTACTTCAGCATCAACATGGCCACCATCAACTCCTGCATCAATCCCATAATCCTCTTCTTCGTCTCCAAGAAGTTCAAAAACTGCTTCAAGGTAAAAACAGAATCAGTGTTTGTGAGGTTCTGATGATGGTTAAGGTCCAACCAGCCGAGGCAGAGTGACATCAGGGCGTGGCCATGGGGTCAGGTTGTGTGAGACATTGATAACAAAACGCGGCACAGACTAAAATACTCTGTCACGTTGTGGGAGTGAAATCTGGGGGTTAGTGAGCAGACATATTGGTTTAAAGGGGCACTCCACCGACGTTAGAGGAGACACTTGGAACTACTCATCAGTCGTCTGGCTGAGAGTTCCTCATCACGCCATTTAACCAAACCAGGTCAAACAAGAGACGCCATTTCCAGTTAGAACCAGCGGACCAATCAGAGCAGACAGAGGCTGAAAGGAGGAGCTGCAGCAACGGACAGTGTGAAGACAGTGTGGATGTGGACTGTGTTTGAATGTCAGAGTTGCATTATGGGAAATGTAGGCCATATAATTTAGGGATCTGTACAAGCAGGGGCCATATTGGGACATCTTATCATTTTCATATGAAGTTACGACTCTATTGAAGAATTTAATCTCGCTGGAGTTCCCCTTTAATCCGACTCACCCCCTGTCTCCCCCCCCCTCTCTCTCCAGTCCTGTCTGTGTTGTTGTCTTTATTCTGGCCCTTTCTCTAACAGCTTGATGCCTCTCCACCATGGGACCAGTCTGCAGTACAAACACCCTGATCACTGAGACAGAGGGACAGACAGCGGACGTCCACCACAGTGACACCAGTCTGAGAGATGCCCAATCATTATAAAATTATAAATGTATAAAAATCCTCAGCGTCTCTGCTTATTCAAGGAAGATAAAGGCCTGGAAGCGCACGAGCACCCACCAGAGGCGAGTTAGCTTCATTACACCCACAGGAGGAACCAGCTGAGTTGATATTGATGAAGTTTTAAAGGTCAGAGGTCGACTGCTTGAAATATTTAAAATGTGTACATGTAATATCATGAATCTTTGTGACTGTCTTTGTTTTTTTAATAATCTTTTACGCAAGTATTTATCAATAAAGTCATGTTCTCATTTGTTTTGTGTTGCACATGTGTCTAATAAATGAGTCTGAACCAATCAGCGAATGCCACTCTTTTGGAGATGGATGAAACGTTATAGAATTTTGATTATAGCATATGGAAGATAATAATAATAATAATAATAATGGAAATGTTTTGTTGCTCCAGGCTCTGTGTGAAGCATCGTGGCGTTACATGTGAAATCATGCAGCTGTTTCCGCTTCACGACATCTGTGCCTCATCCTTATAACATAATTAAATGTGTCTGTTCGTGGCTCCAAACACGTGACCGATGACGATGGGGTTGGTGCCCCTCCCTACCGGTGACGCGGGCGCACAAACACGGCAATCTGGCGGACCTGGCGCGGACGGCAGCCTCCTCTGCGTCGGCCTGAACCCCGGAGCACCGCCGGGTGGAGGTGATCGATCGGCCCGGTGATCGCTGCCACAGCGGATCCGTTCAGTTCCGGTTACAGGAAGGAGGAGGAGGAGGAGGAGGAGGAGGATGCGTTGCCTGGTGACGTAGCCCGAGGAGCTGAGGAGGAAAACAGGGCATCAGAGTGCATGAGCATCTTCATCTCCAGGCGTCCTCCTCTGTTCTTCAGTATTTCTGATTTAACATTTAATATTTAATATCAACTGTTTGAATGGATGTTGTGTGTCTGGTTTGGTGTTGACCTCAGAATACATGTCACAGAGTAATTAATAATCTGTTTACAGAATAAATACAGCGACAGCTGAGTGCACAGGATGTGGTGTGAAGCAGGGTAACTGTGTGTGTGTTGTGTGCAGAGACGTGGGGTCACACACACTGACGGAGAAGCACCAGTGATGCCGTGCTCCTGTGCGGACTGGAGGCGGTGGATCCGCCCGCTGGTCCTGGTTCTCTACGGCCTCCTGCTGCTGGCCGTGCTGCCGCTCTGCGTCTGGGAGCTGCAGAAGGACAAAGTATGATGTCCGTCTGTCCTCGTCCATCCCCTCCACGTCCTGTCGGCCTTCAGCTTGAGAGCAGTATCGTTGTCCTTGTACTTGATGCTTCAGCTTTACTTCAGACAAACACTGTCTCTGTAACCATGGAGACTGAAAATCCAACGCTGGAACACCTGAAGGTGAAATCAATAAGTCCTGCTCTCAGGCTGAAGGACCGCGCTTGGGGATAAAGGGGAACCAAAGCCTTCTGTGGTGACACTCATCCCTGGACGTGTCTCCGTCAGGTGGGGACTCACAACAAAGCCTGGTTCATCGCCGGCGTCTTTGTTTTCCTGACGATCCCCATCTCCCTGTGGGGGATCCTGCAGCACATGGTGCACTACACCCAGCCGGAGCTGCAGAAGCCTATCATCAGGTACACACACACACACACGCACACACACACACTCTCTGTTTGATCACTCTCCACCTCCCTCCTCTAGGATACTCTGGATGGTGCCTATCTACAGTCTGGACAGCGTGAGTCATCACCACACACAGTGACATGCCCCTTTAATCCAATATGTTGCCATAGCAACCGCACCCGTAGAGGAACACACACTCCTCTGTTTTGCTCCTCAGTGGCTGGCTCTGCGCTACCCCAGCCTGGCCATATACGTGGACACGTGCAGGGAGTGCTACGAGGCCTACGTCATCTACAACTTCCTGTCCTTCCTGCTCAACTTCCTCAGTAACCAGTACCCGAGCCTGGTGCTGATGCTGGAGGTCCAGCAGCAGCAGCCGCACCTGCCGCCGCTCTGCTGCTGCCCCCCCTGGCCCATGGGAGAGTGAGAGGACCATTCACGTGGTGACAGGGACAGACGTGCAGACGGATGCGAATCCACGTGTTCATGTGCTCCTCTCTCTCTCTCTCTCTGTCTGCCAGGGTGCTGCTGTTCAGGTGTAAGCTGGGAGTCCTCCAGTACACTGTGGTCAGACCGGTAACCACGGTGATAGCGCTGTAAGTTATTTTGCTGTAACCTCGGGAATACGGGTTTTGCATCATCTGCTAACACGCCGTAAAACGCCTCTGTCCCCAGGATCTGTCAGCTCTGCGGCGTCTACGACGAAGCCAACTTCAGCTTCAGGAGCGCCTGGTCCTACCTGGTCATCGTCAACAACATTTCTCAGCTGGTAAGCGTCTGAATCGGAACGTCGTACCTCTCTCAGCTCGATGGTGACGGCCTGTCCCTCTGCAGTTTGCCATGTACTGTCTGGTGCTGCTGTACCGGGCTCTCAGGGTGGAGCTGACTCCCATCAGGCCCGTGGGCAAGTTCCTCTGTGTCAAACTGGTTGTCTTCGTCTCCTTCTGGTGAGGAAATATGGAAGGAGAGAGCGAGGGAAGGATGAAGGAGATAAAGAGTTTTGTGGTCACTACCCCCCCACTCTTCTTAGGCAGGCTGTTTTAATAGCATTCCTGGTGAAGGTCGGTGTGATCTCCGACAAACACACCTGGGACTGGGACAGTGTGGAGGCCGTGGCCACCGGACTGCAGGTGAGACGCTCTCCAAGTCCACACTCGCTCGCTCGCTCACTCAGTGTGCTCACACTGCGCTGTGTGTTGCAGGACTTCATCATCTGCATCGAGATGTTCCTGGCTGCCATCGCTCACCACTACACCTTCACCTACAAGCCTTACGTCCAGGTAATCTGTCCATCCATCTATCCATCTGTCCATCTCTCTCTCTCTATCTCTCTCTCTCTCTCTCCAGGAAGCGGAGGAGGGCTCGTGTTTCGACAGTTTTTTGGCCATGTGGGATTTCTCGGACATCAGAGCTGACGTCACGGAGCAGGTCCGCCATGTTGGTGAGTCTCAATGTTCTATTTTTAAATAATGAATCTCTAAATGATCTGATCATAATTCTAATAACCGTGGTAACCATCCCATCCCAACCACCCTCCATCAGGCCGTACTTTCCTTGGTCGTCCCAACAAGATGTATTTCGGTGCCGCCTCTCGACCCGAGCACTCCGAACACACCGGCCTCCTCACGGCGACCTCTCAGGACCCCGTCACCACGGCCGCGACGTCGATGCCCCCTTCGCCTTCTTCAAGTGGGCGGTACCAAGGCCTCGGCCACACCACCGCCCCTCACTCTGTCTCCGCCCCAGCAGGCTTCACTTCCTCCTCGTGGGAGGACGACGGCGGCAACACGCCCCCTCAGGAAGGCGGCATCCAATAACAGGGCAGGGTGGCGTCACAGTGAGGACACCTCCGGGACCTGGGACTGTGGTGGAACTCTGTGGAGAAGCAAAAATCTTTTTAAAACAGAAATGTCATTTCCCTGTTTATGAAAAAAAGATAATTTATAAAGAGCAGGTGAGGAAAGCAGAGAGATGATGTCAGAGCTGTGTGTGTTGAGAAATAAAAAAAATTGTGTTTTTTGTGTTTTGAAGACGTTCCTTTGGCTGTTGGACTGAACCTGGTTTCTTCAGAGGGAGTGAGTCTGTAGTGTGACGGTCCGGACTCTTTCACAATAAAGCAACAGGAAGTTAATTTCAGAGAATTGTCACTCAACTCAGAGTAAGACAGTACAAAAGAGAACAAAAGTAATATAATAATATCATTAGATCTATATTTTTTAATTTATAACAGTGTTGCTCCCTCTCTCTGTAGGAATACATATTTTTTATATTTGTCGTTATTTATTACTCACAGACGCGGCAGTTGGGACACGACGCATCATCGTGACGTCAAATCGAAAGTGAAAATAAAGAAAAGGGAACACAGCATGAAACGATGTAGACGACACCGTAAGTTTAGTTGTGTGTTAACGTGTTTATGTACGTGTTTATGTACGTGTGTGCGTGTGTGTTTCTATATTTCTTACTGCGGACGCGTTGAAATGCTAGAAATGATACCAAAACAGATAAACAACTAAGTGAAAACTAACGTCGTCACATCGATAATTTCCATCACTTCATCATTAAACGACAGGAAGTCTTTGACCTGCTGCCGTGACGCAGTAAATGCAGCGTTTGCATATTGACCTCAACACAGTGAGCATAAAAGTAAAAAAATAGTTCGGAGTAAAGTCTCATAAACAGGAAGCGCGAGGGGGTTATATAAGGGAGCAGTGACAGGGTGGGGCCACAAGAGGGCGGTAAAGTACGGCTGACGATCTGAGATCAGGTGGGAAGAAAACTAATGTGAGCCCGTTTTACTCTCAGACAAATAAACAGCAAGAACTTAACTGAAATATAAAAACAAAATTATCAGAGGGTACCTAAAATAAAATATTAAAGTTGAGTTTGATCCAGCAGAACAATTGACGTGATAAATGATGAGGGTCAGATCTGTGCTGTAAGACTGAAAGTCTCTCTTCATTCCAGCTGCAGAAATGGGGAGGAAGAAAAAGAGGGCGGAAGTGGGTCCAGCCTCAGATGGGTCCCAGAGTCCCAGTGGAGTCTCCTTCAAGAGTGATGATTCCAAAGAAATACCACCGAACCTCGGGGCTGAGGGGCCTAAACGGTAAATCTACATTGTGTGTTTTTTTTTTATATAAGTAAGCAAGTATATGACTTGACAGAGGAGCACAAAGGTTATGTCACAGTCGTTTAGGTAAATATCAGTACAGATGATGATAGCGTCAGGAATCAGCAAATCTCGCCTCTTTTAGTTCACAGACCACAACAGACCAGTCTCCAGGTCCCAGTGGAGTCTCCTTGAAGAGTAATGATTCCAAAGAAATACCACCCAACCTGGGAGCAGAGAGTCCTGAAAGGTAACTTCAATTAATTAAATTCAAAATGAATTCTGATTCATGTCCAAACACAACTTTGAACCAAAACTGAGAAAAACGAATGCTGCGTCTGTTGCTCACAGTCAGCTGACCTGGGAACCACCCAGCGAACCCTATCAGACCAGAGCACAGAAACGCCTAAAATTAGTTGTAAGCGACACAGATGAAACCGGTGAGTTCTTATTCAGTAATAAAATCACTTCATAAGGTCAGTATTTTGTGCTAACAGATTAACTGGAATTTGCAATAATGAATTTGTTACAGGGGACAACCATGACTGGGTTATAAATAATTTTAAAGCACAAATGCGACGGAAATTCACTTACACACGTGAAGGTGATGGTGACAATAAGGCTTCCCTGGAAAGCATCTACACAGAGCTGTACATCACTCCTGGAGAGAGCGGAGGGCCAGAGGCCGAGCATGAGCTCAGTCAGCTGGATCGGAAACTGAAAATGCCTGTAGCGTCCAAACATACAGTGAGCCTCAAAGATATATTCAGACCTTTGTCTGGACAAGAGACGTTCCAAAGAGTAGTTTTGACGAAGGGCAACGCAGGGATCGGAAAGTCTTTCTCTGTGCAAAAGTTCATCCATGACTGGGCCAAGGGGGACACAAACAAGGACATCCATTTTGTTTTCTCTTTGGCTTTCCGAGAGCTGAACTTGATCACGCAGGAGAAAAGCCTGCACAAGCTCCTGACCGAGTTCCACCCCGTGCTGCAGACCTTGAAGAGTCCAGAAGTTTATGCCAACGCCAAGGTTGTGGTGATCCTTGACAGCCTGGATGAAAGCAGATTCAAACTGGACTTTCAGAACGCTGAGAGGAAAACATCTCTGACTGAAGAAGCACCTGTGGCTGATCTCCTCGTAAACCTGATCCAGGGTAACCTTCTCCCAAAGGCTAAAGTCTGGATAACTTCTCGTCCACAAGCAGCTCTTCAGATCCCTGCAGAGAATGTGGACATGGTGACAGAGATCAGAGGGTTCCGGAATGAACAGAAGGATCAATATTTCAGGAGGAGATTTAGTCAGGACTCAGATCTTGCTGAGAGGATCATTTCACATATTCATTCTTCACAGCCTCTCCTCACGATGTGCCAGATCCCGATCTTCTGCTGGATGTCTGCCATGTTATTCCAAGAAGTGTTTGCTGTTAAAAGAACAGTTGAAATTCCGCAGACTCTGACGGAGATGATGGCTCATTACCTGGTTGCTCAGACAAAACGCAGAAACAGAAAATATGACAAGAAGCCTGAAGAAGACTTTCTGAAAACGCAGAAGGAATTTCTTCTGAAACTCAGCAAGCTTGCATTCGATCATCTGAGGAAGGACAGCCTCATTTTCTATGAGGAGGACCTGGAAAAATATGGCATTGACATCAAAGAAGCATCAATCCAGTCTGGCTTCTGCACCACAGTTCTTAGGGAGGAAGATGTCTTCTCCAATAAAAAGGTTTTCTTCTTTGTTCATCTGACCATCCAGGAGTTCTTTGCCGCTCTCTATGTCCATGACTGTTTCATGAACAAGAAGACGACAGAGCTCAAGGACTTTCTGAAGCTGGAGGACAAAGAATACACCTTAGTGGAGCTTCTGAAGATCACAGTTGATATAGTGTTGGAGAAGGACAATGGCCGCCTCACCTACTTCTTACGATTCCTCCAGGGCCTCATGGTTGAAGCTAACGGGAGAGTCCTTCAGGGTCTCCTAACGTCTCCAGACCCGAGCCAAGAAACTGACAAGAAAATATTAACTTACCTGAAATCCATCCGGAGGAAGACGGTGTCTCCAGAAGGAAGCCTCAACCTCTTCAGGGTCATGGTGGAAATGAGAGACCAGAAGATCAAAGCGGAGGTGGAGGAATATTTGAAGATAGAAGATGGTTCCAAACCAGAGCTGAGTGCCCTGCACTGCTCTGCACTGTCCTACATCCTGCAGGTGTCCAAGAACGACCTGGATTTATTGGACTTGAAAAGTTACAACACGTCAGATGAGGGCAGAAGGAGGCTGATCTCAGCAGTGAAGAGCAGCAAAAAGGCCATGTAAGGTCCCTAATTGTATTCACGACAACCTGGCTTCTTTCATTCGTCTTATAATAACAAACCCTATGATCTACTCCTAGACTTGCATCCTGCGGAGTGTCCACAGAGTCGGTGAAACACGTGGCCTTCGGCCTCCAGTTTCCCTGGTCACCTCTCAGAGATCTGGACCTGAGCAACAACGACCTGACAGATTCAGGAGTGCAGCTGCTCTGTGTGGGTCTGAGGAGTCAACACTGCAAACTGAAACAGCTCAGGTACATCGCTGTCCCGAATGACTTGTGTGGACACAATTTCCAACTCAGTTCATCCAGATTCACGGTGGCAGGAACTGTGCTTTGTCAGATTGTCAGGCTGTCTGGTGACGGAGGAAGGCTGTGAGTTTCTGATCTCCGCTCTGGGGTCCAACCCGTCCCACCTGAAGAAGCTGGACCTGAGCTACAATAATCCAGGAGAGTCGGGAATCAGTCGCCTCAAAGAGCTGACCCAAGATTCAGAATACAAGCTCAACGAAGTCATGTAATAATAGTTCTATCATAGAATTCTAATCCACATTCTAGTGTGTGTGTCTCAGAGAAGAGCTCAGAGTAACAGGTTTGTTCTGCTCCTCATTTTTCTCGGCAGTGTCGATCACTGTGGGAGTGAGAGGTTGAAGCCAGGATTGAAGAAATGTAAGTTTTTAGATTTGATCCGTTGGTAGCATACCCCTCTGTTTGCACGATGATGATGAGAAAGTCACCTGATACTCAGATGTTTCGCGCTTCTTTTTCTTACCTTCAGATGCCTGCAAGCTGACCTTTGACCCCAACACAGCTCATCAGAACCTCCAACTGTCTCACGAGAACAGGAAGGTGACCTGGACGCAGCAGAAGCAGTCGTATCCCGATCACCCCCAGAGGTTTGATCAGTGCCCGCAGGTGCTGTGTGAGAAGAGCGTGGACGGCTGCTGCTACTGGGAGGTGGAAGTGACGGAGCCCTTCAACATCGGCGTCACGTACAAGCCCACCCGCAGGAGCGGGGACGGGGACGAATGCAAGCTGGGATGCAACGACAAGTCTTGGAGTCTGGTTTGCTCCGACGAGGGCTGTTACGCTCTGCACGGCAACCAGAGAGTCAACGTGTCCTCCCTCTGCCAGCGCTCCAGCCGGGTGGGGGTGTATCTGGACACGGAGGGGCAAAGTCTGTCCTTCTACAGGGTCTCCTCCAACAACTGGGTTCACCTCCACAGCTTCAGAGCAGGGTTCCACGAGCCCCTCTATCCCGCTGTCGAACTTCGCTCTTGTCCTTCTTCTGTGCTATTTTGTTAGCCTCTCTGACAGAGCTGTCTCACATACGCACGCAGGATATAGATGCTATGCATAGTATCACTATATTTAGCAGCAATATCACGTTTCTATTTTGTATTTCTTGATTTTCACAAATCTTATAGTCAAATTGTCAATCATGGTGAAACAGAAAGTTTAGTGTGAGTAGTTTTCTTTCTGCAGTTTGTATAATTATTGTAAACGCTCAAAAAAATAGAAGAAGAATACATTTCTATTTCTTTTCTTTGTCTTTGAAGCATTATTTTCTATACACACTAATAAAAAACGAATAAAAGCTTTTAATCTGCACTAAAACAGATCATTCTATTTGTATTTGTGCTACTGTTTCCATGACTCCACGTCCCGGTTGGATCTGGTTCATGTGAACATGAACACATTGTCATGTCTGGATGAGCGGCTGATGGAGGGAGGGGCTGCCGGGGAGCAGCGAGTCCCAGCTGTCACCCCCTCAAACGCTGGGAGGGAGGGTGGGGCCTCTCCAGCACAAAAACACTTTGACAAAAGAGGCAAAAAGGATGAGCAGCAAAGAAAGTGAATGAGACATCACATAATTAATAATGATGTTTTAAATATTAGGGCAAATGAAAGAGGAGACATATTTGGACAAGTTGTTTTAGAGAAGTAACATGGAAGAATATTTCCTCCATCAATGGGTCATACGTTGTCAATATTCATATAATTGTTTAATTCCTAAAATGGAATGTCCAAAACGGACTTAGTGAAGCTTCTTTAATACAAATATTTTAGTTTTCGACACAACAACTTGTCATTCATAGAGGGTAAAACTGGAAGAATAACTTTAAATTAATGTGAATTAATTTTAAATAATGTCATTATAAGAAGTGTGTGTTTGTATAGTTTGAGTTTGAATGTGTGAGGTGAATCAGTCATGACAAGAAAATCAATGAATTTCAATTTGACTGACAAAAGACAGAGAGAGAGAGAGAGAGAGAGGGAGAGAGAGGGAGAGGGAGAGAGAGACAGAGAGAGAGAGAGGGAGAGAGAGAGAGAGAGAGAGAGAGAGACCAGACACTGACCGGGTTGGGCGAGAGAGAGCAAGATGGGGAAGGATGACAAGGAGGGTGGGGGGGGGGGGGGTTGTCCCCATGGCAACTGTGTTTTTGTTAGCTCTCGTGAGTCAGACAAGCAGTGACTCACAGTCAGGAGGAAACACACACACACACACACAGTCACATTCATACTCACACTCCCACTCACTCGAAGGGAAGCCAAATAAGGACAGCTACACCAACAAGCACAGTGAGGGAGAGGGCAGAAAGAAAAAAAAAGCTCGGTGGGTGGAAGCGACTCGGTCCGCCTGGAGGCGCCGGATCCGCGGGACCAGACCGGAACAGGCACCGGGGAGGCGGTGAGGAGAAAGCCACCATAGCAACAAACCGGTTTCACGACATTATTGGTAGGTGCCTCCCTGTGCGTGTGCGTGCGGGCGTGTCCGCCTATTGATGGAGAAAGTGAGTCCATGCATGAGTAGAATTCTCAGGATGGTTCGTTTCTCTCCATCCACACCCTCACATTTGCTTCAAATCCTTTGAATGTGACTGGAAATCAATGGGCCAGATATTTGGTCACAGGAAATTTCATTTAGCCAAAACGTCTTGAGCAGAATCCACCTGCACATTTTATTAATCAGGATTTCATGAAAACTGCACTGAACTGCAGCGGAGGCTCTGATGGTTATTACAGCTGTGGCGGACTGAGCTGCAGATCAGACCTCACCATCTCCCCAGTGCCTGATCTGCACCTGCAGGACGGACCTGCCGCTGCTGCTCGGGCTGTCAGAGCCGCGTCTTACTGAACCATGTGACATCTGTGTTTCCATCAGGGATGGAGGGATGCTCACCTCTGCAGGGACTCAACATGCTGCTTCAAGGTCTTCACGTCGTGAGGTCATAGGAAGGTGAAACCTGTGTTCATGGACCAGGACTAACCATCAGTGGATGGCTTAGATGTCCCACATCTAAGTGCAGATGAGGCTTTGATCCAGATCCATCATTTGTGGATTAGAACCTTCTACGATTATTTATTTGGGGCGACCCCCTCGTTGGTTCTTCATCTGGTCATCTGGACTACATGTAGGACAATAGGACCAGTACCGAGAATGTCTCTAAGCAAGACCCTCGAGCTTGAGCACTTTGAGGAGCGGGACAAGGTTCGCCGGGGACGTTCCACCCGCTCCAAGAGAGATGAGTCAAGCAGCGCTGGTGGCGGGGGATCTGGCCCCAGCTCCAGGGGCAGCAGCCTGGTTCCCAGCCCTGCCCACAGCGCCAACTGCAGCTATTACCGGACCCGAACCCTGCAGGCGCTCACCTCGGAGAAAAGGGCCAAAAAGGTCAGGTTCTACCGCAACGGGGACCGGTACTTTAAAGGTCTGCTGTACGCCGTCTCCAGTGATCGGTTCCGCTCCTACGACGCGCTGCTGATGGAGCTGACGCGCTCACTGTCGGATAACCAGCATTTGCCACAAGGCGTGCGCACAATCTACACCATAGACGGCAGCAAGAAGATCACCAGCATGGACGAGCTGGTGGAAGGTAACACGTTCTACTCTCATTTTACACTTCAACTTCAGCTGTTCCTCCATCAGTAGTCCAGTGCTCCAGATATCTCCGTTAGATCCGTTCATCAAACGATACGGTCAGTAGAATTAAACTCTGACTGAACAGGCCGCCAGTGCTCTGGGACTCAACGTCAGTGACGCGACAGCTGCTCGGTTGAGCTTCACGAGAGCTTTAATAAATCATCAGCTCTTTGTGCAGCAGCAGGTCGTTACTTCAGGTCCAGCAGCAGGACTTTATTTACTATTTTAAGGTTTTCAGAATCTTCTCTCTTTGTCTCGACTGAAGAAAACCAAATATGAATCTCATACAAATCCATTTTATTTTTATCAGGTCATACTCCATTATTCCAATAACCGGACTATCACTCCATTGATCGATCTATCCTCTGACCTGTCCTCTTTAACGTCCTCACTGTCTCTCTCCTCTGTGTCTGTGGAACACTTGAATTATTTATCTGTGTGTACATCAACAGCAGAATGATGAGTGTATAATCAATACAGAGACGATCTAAACACTAACCTGGGACCGACCCATCGCACACAGTCAATTCATCATCGTGAGGCTTCATTAAAATAACCACAACAAAAACATCCATCCACTTAAACCCTGAAGGTCTGGATAATTTTAGAGTTTAAGATCTACAGCAGGAAATGATATCATTTTGAAATTGTTGCGTCCGGTCTGTCTGCACTTCCTCTCTCGTCTGAAGTCATTCAGCCTGAAACAAACCAGCAGCTGAGTAACATCCCAGATCATCAGTATTGATCTGGGACTGGTTGTAATGTCGACTAATGAGCGTTAGAGCCAGGAAGTCGTTCAGCCAGAGACATCCTGAAAGATGCATCACTAAACCTTCAGTGGAAATAACATGGACGCATTTGTTTGACTGCAACAGAAACTTGATTAAAAATAACTGATGTTAATAAACTGACCAAAGAGTCTGAATAACAATGGACGACATTTCTCCTCCTCCAGAGAAATGAAGCCAGATCCAGGTTTCAATCATGACTTATCGGCCTGTTTTGTCTGGTCTGTGACCCATCTGCCAACATGGAGGAGGCAGGGTTTATGATAACCAGCACTGCAGCCAAACAAAAAGGACGCTCAAATGCTTTGGCTGTCGTGTTGTCTCGAGAGGAGACATGGGTTTGAATAAAAACCCAAAGCAGCTGGTTTGAATGGCAAAGTGAAATTTGGACATTTGGATGGAGACGAACAGGAAGGTCACACACACAAAGAGAGAGAGAGCGAGAGATGAAGGGGGCGGAGATATGCAAAGCCTGTGCGATAGAGGGGAAGGTGAGGGATGCACGTGCAGATGAGTGTGTGAAAGAGAGGGAGTAAAGGTGTGGGACATGTAGAGTGAGGCAGAGTAAGAGACTCACACGGAGCCATTTGTAACCATATAAGGCAAAATGGTCTCCTGCGGCACGTGTGATTGGCTCAAACTGAATCAATTACAGCTTCGACAGTTACCTGATGAATCAGTTCACAGACACTTTGTCTTTAATAATCAGGATGTGCTGTTGGTCTGTGGACACGTTTCCCTGTCATCCATCTTTACTCACAGTCAGTGATGTGTCCCTCCCTCTCCAGGTGAGTGCTACGTCTGTGCGTCTAATGAGCCGTACAGGAAGGTGGACTACAGCAAGATCTCCATCCCCAGCTGGAAGCCCGGGGCCGGGGCCGGGGTGGCGAGCTCCACCCGGGCCACCGCGTCCACTGGTGTGTCGGCAATCGCCACCGCCAGCACCAGAGAGCGCACTGAGAGTCGGGAGGGGAGGGAGAGCAAAGACTTCATCAAGCCCAAGCTGGTGACAGTGATCCGCAGCGGCGTGAAGCCCCGCAAGGCCGTGAGGATCCTGCTGAACAAGAAGACGGCGCACTCCTTCGAACAAGTGCTGGCCGACATCACCGAGGCCATCAAGCTGGACTCCGGCGCCGTCAAGAGGTTGTACACGCTGGACGGAAAACAGGTGGGACAACGTGTGTCCTCTGATGAAGGTGGTGTTCCTAATGAGTGTGTATACACGAGCGTCTTCCAGTGCTAAACGTCAGGACGGGGAGTTAAAGCCCTGAAACTGCGGCAGTCAGCAAACTTATTTCTTTACTTCCATCATCGTGTTGAACCGACTCTGAATGTTCTCTGATCCGCTCTGAAACTCCTTTGTCCTCTAAAGGATTGAGGATTTAAACTTATCACACATTCACTGACAAAGCTATTTTTACGAAATACACACACACACACTTTGAAGTCACAGATAAGACAGTGGGGAGCTGAGGATTTGTCAGAGTGCTGTGTGACTGATGCAGAGTTTTTGTTGTGAACTCTCTCTCTCTCACACACACACACTCTGCTGCCTTAAAGACATTGAGCAGAAAAGTAAAACAGACGGCCTTTAAACTAAAATCTTCAAATTATTTGCACTGGAAACTAAGTAGGCTGAAGTTAAAACTATTATTTGCTCGAATATGTTTATTCAAACAGTTTATCAGAGAAAATGACTTTGGTGCTAGTCTCAAATGAGCAAAGACAGGGAAAATTATTTTTATATTATTTTAGTTGTCACTTTTCATTGTAATTGGCAGCTTTTATTTTGAAGGCAGCGAGTCATAATGAGGGGTTTTATTCTTTGAACGACTCGGGCGCTTTCAGTCTTTTCACAGTCAGTCTGAATGAAACAAGGCTGGTGTGTGTGTGTGTGTGTGTGAGAGAGTGGAGTTACTGGACGACTTGTTGCCATGGTAACCGCACTGCTGCAGTGTCTGTGTGTGTGTGTGTGTGTGCTGTGTGATGGGGTCGTATCAAGGAAAGACGAGGGACCCACACACACAGATGACTGCAGAGTTTAGATCGTGGCCGTCACGGACATTGTTCATTGATGAATTTCATTGTGTCTCTGTTTAATCCGTCCTCCCTGTCCTCTGCTGATCCGTCTGCTCTTCACCTGCTCTCTCTCTTTAAATCTGGGACAGTTTGATGTGTAATTTCTCTTTAATCCTAAACAGGAAATTGTGTGTGTGTGTGTCTGTGTAGCTGACCTGTCTGCAAGAATTCTTCGGAGATGACGACGTGTTCATGGCGTGCGGCCCGGAGAAGTTTCGTTACGCTCAGGACGACTTTGTGCTCACACACACCAGCAAGACGCAGACCTTTGTTAATGGTGACACACACAAACACATCTTGTTTAGTGTGATTGATTCATGAAACTCAAAATGATTGAAGCGTGTTTTCTTTACCTCAAAGTTAAACCCTCAGTATAAAGCAATGATCTGGGATTAACTGATGCTATGACTTTGTTTTCCCAGAATGCCGAGCCAAAGCATCTCGCCCTGCTCCTCAGAAATCTCCCAAGACTCCCAGCAGCTCCGCGTTCTCCTCGTCCAAGACCAGAACCAAGTCTCCTGGTCCAGGTGTGAACATCACAAACACAACGAACATATTTAAAAAAAACGATTATAAATGAAAAAATGTGTTCATCATTATCATCATCATCAATCAATCTGACCATTTGTCTGTAGCCACTGAGGCCTCAGGGAAGACGTCCAGCCCGTCCCCCACCAGCCCTGGGACCCAACGCAACCTCAAGGTCGGATTCATTCATCGGTCGATGCATCCATGATATGTTTGTTTCAAATCTAGAATTAGAAAATCTTTCTTTTCTCTTTTTACTCTCTCACCTCCGTCTGGTTTTCCCTGCAGATCGCTCCCCGTCGATCCTCCTCCACCGACGTCAACGGAGAGTCAGAGCAGCTGGACGACGCCACTGTCGAAGGTCATTTTAAAAACAAATGTAGAGTTTGGGTAAAAGAAAACCTGGAAATAACTGAGCTGGCATCTGAAACTTGAAATGTCTGAAGTTCAAAATCTGAGTGAATTTAGAAAAACATCATCTCAGGAAATGTTTGTAGACATCAACATCAAGGGTTCCTCCCGGCTGGCGCTACAAACACCACGAGCGTTTGAAAGGCTGAAAAGACTGAAGAAGTGGACGTCTTTCACAAAGGCGTCAAACTGCGAGAGCTTCAGAAGTGGGTCCTGAGTCAAGTCTAAGAATATCTCTCTCCTCTCACAGTGAACGGGAATCGATCGGTTTCTTCCTCCAACATCAACGAGAAATACAAAGTCGGGAAAGTGATTGGAGACGGCAACTTCGCTGTAGTGAAGGAGTGTGTGGAGAGGTGAGGGACACTGGGAACCAGAAACTCCAAATATTAGAGTTAGAAAACTGAAATGGATTTTGTTGTTGTTCTGTCGATTGACAGGTCGACGGGACAGGAATACGCCCTGAAGATCATCGACAAGGCTCGCTGCTGTGGGAAGGTAACGCTCATTTAAACGGTGTGTTAAGAAGAGTGTTTAAGTGTCACACACCTGAGCACCGCGTGTGTGTGCGCGAACAGGAGCACCTGATAGAGAACGAGGTGGCCGTCCTGCGGAGGGTTCGACATCCCAGCATCATCGAGTTAATCGAGGTGGACGAAACGACGTCCCAACTGTTCCTCGTCATGGAGCTCGTCAAGGTTCTTCCTCCTCTTTCTTCTTTATCCTTCATCTCGTTTCTGCAAAGCAGGTGAACAGTGACATCGCGTGTGCCTCTGCCTCCACCAGGGCGGCGACCTGTTCGACGCCATCACCTCCTCCACTAAGTACAGCGAGCGGGACGCGAGCGCCATGGTCTTCAACCTGTCAGGAGCCATCAAGTACCTGCACCGTATGAACATCGTCCACCGTGACATCAAGCCTGAGAACCTGCTGGTAAACACACACACACGCATACACACATGCCCACACACACAAAGATAAGGCGCTAACTGGAGTGTGTGATCAGGTGTGTGAGTATCCAGACGGCACCAAGTCGCTGAAGTTGGGGGACTTTGGCTTGGCGACGGTGGTGGAGGGGCCGCTGTACACCGTCTGCGGGACGCCGACGTACGTCGCCCCGGAGATCATTGCAGAGACCGGGTGAGAACCCCTGTCAGGGTTTTTGTGGCCGTATTAAAGCTTCTTGGTTCTTGTTTTTTTTTAAAGTCCAGATAGCTTAATACAAACCTGTTCTGTGTGTTTGTGAAGTTATGGTCTCAAAGTCGACATCTGGGCGGCGGGAGTCATCACCTACATCCTGCTGTGTGGATTCCCTCCATTCAGAAGGTCAGAGAACAAACATCATTACAATCAGTCATAAAAGCTGCAGTCGTTCTTTCAGAGGAACACCACGTGTCTGTCTGTGCTGTGTCCTCGTCTTCCTCAGTGAGAATAACGTGCAGGAGGAGCTGTTTGACCAGATCCTCAGAGGGAAGCTGGAGTTTCCCTCTCCAGACTGGGACACCGTCAGCCTGCCTGCAAAGGTACCACAGCCCCTCCCAGTTGAAATGGCTTCATGGCCAGTTGGCTGCAGCTTCTAACATCACGTGACCTGTTCCCCAGATGCTGATCAGTCAGATGCTGCAGGTGAACGTGGACACTCGTTTCACTGCAGAGGAGGTTTTATCACACCCCTGGGTGACGGTGAGAGCACACACACACACACCACAAATTGTTTTCTGAGGAACCAAGGAGGCACCAGCATCATTTGAGCTCTATCCTAAACCCTCCCAACGTTTGTTCAGGACGAAGCTCCCGTCGACTCCAACACTGTGAGCAGCACTGAGGACCCGACCGGTGGAGACGCACTGGAGCCAGAGCAGGAATCGCCAATTCTGGAGTCCAAACAAGTTCCTTCCCCTATGGTCTAAAACTCATTCAGACAGAAAATCAGAAAGTCTCTGCACCGCTGGTCTGGAAGCCATTCCTTGAGAGTTGCCTCAAATCTAAATAATCTCCTGGAAACCAAACAAGGTCCCAAACTGTATTTGATTTCATTCCCAGTGTAAACACCCTGCGATCAACTGACTGAGCAGAATCTCTAAAGTAGTGATACACCACCTAAAATTCAACCACATCCAAGAACTTTTTTCCACTTTCTTGACTCACTGGAAACCAAAGTGTTTCCCAACCTCCAGTCTAGCCGTGAGCTGTCGCTTCCACTCAGCACAGGAAGAAGTGGAAACAAGTTCATCAGTATTATTATGCCCAGTTACCTGAAGAACAACATTAATCTACCCAAGAACTTTCTTAAGTTCCTTCTCTGCTGCTGTACTGGAAAGTATTACCATCCTCGTGGATAAGCTCGTTACACCTCCACCGAACGTCCTCTCTGTTGCTTGAAGGACACGCAGCAGATCACCACTGGAACCCCGTGAAGGTGCTCCTGGACTGTCTGACCACCCAGTGTCTCATGGGACGGACCCTCTGGTCTGACTGGCGGTTTGCTCCGAGGCTCTGAGGTTTACACAAGTGTTTCATTTACAGAACGCTCAGTAGTCCCTGCCTCTGGGTGACCAGGATGTCTTCCATTTACTCTGGGAAACGTCCCGCTCCTCCTGCCTTCACCCTCCTGCTCTCCTTCTGCTGGCCCGAAGGACTCATTTCTTCCACTTGGTTCCCTCCAGACCAGGAAGACGTTCAAGTACTGTGCCTGTTTACGCTGCTGATGAATTCCTCTTAACAACCAGAACGCTCTTTCTTCCACAGAAACAAGCACTTGTTGATTACTGCACCGAAACACCGAAAGGCTCATTGTTTTCACTATATGATGAATATTCACCTAATATTCATTTCAGTTCACACATCAGCCGATTGTGGGATAAGAAAATTGATAAAGCTCTTTGGTTCTAAACCACAGCACCAGAAGGGAATCAAACAGCACGTCAACGCTTTAGAAATAAAAAAGTATTATTATTCCTCTCAAATAAAACGTCTTCCCACAAACACTTTCCTATGAGCAATGATTTGGGCCAAATAAAAATACTGTCATTTAGTCTCAATAGTTAAAATTTGTATGAAAAATATTGGCATGAACAGATTTTAAAATTAAAACGTCAAAACAATGAGCCTCGTCCACACAACTCCCGCCCCTTCCTCTTCTGAAATTAACGGAACAACTTGAAAACCTCATGCATTTATTTTAACAACACTTGAGGTTCTGACCCGTAGTGCGGCTGAGCTAAAGGGAGCCTCCTGTTTCAGACCGCCAGTTCACGGAGGCTCAAATGTTGTACATGTTGTAAATACCACTCGTTTGTTGGTGTCTGTCTGTGTGAGTCGGTCGTGACGTAGGGAAATAGTAGCAAAAAAAAAAAAAAAAACACGTTTTAAAGAAATAATCTACGACACGATGTGTCAGCACCCTGAAAAAACCTTGTTTTTCTAGACGGCGTATATTTAAAGAATTTTCCAAACTGAGACGTTTTCACTCTGTCAGATGTATTTTAATATTCACTGATTCCAATGAAGAGCGTAAAGACAGGATCACCAAGGTTTTTGAAGGGTGTTGACGAACTGTAACGAAAGAGTTTTTACCTGAGAGTTGAGTTCGATCAGAACGACCGGACGTGACGGATCTCTCTCTTTACACGGAGACATCGTGGGTCATCCTCCATTCACATCCCTCCATCTGCACATCCTTCATGGCGTCTGTTGATGTTCCTGCTGATTAGTCAGTACGGATGAACGACAGGTCTCTGTGTGTGTGTGTGTCTGTGTGTGTGTAAATAAGTGAGAGGGTGGTCATTAAAAAAAGAAAAAGAAAAAAACTTGAATCAAAGTGTCAGTGGTCATCAGGATTAATGAATTGACCTGATGCTGTGACCTCACCGTGACCTTTCCATGGCCTTGACCTTTGGCCCAGAGACACCGATTAAGGGTTTGACTGTGGGAGATCAAATGACGAAAGGGACTTGACAGTTTCTCAAACCTGAGTCATCCACAGGACACAAATTAAATCAAGTTTAATTCTGGCAATGAAATTACACAATTTCTTCCATACGTTTGTTTGTATGGAAGAACACACTAAGTGCTCAGGATGTCGTTATACAGTGACCTTTGACCCCTCGCAGCTAAACTCCTCATCGGTGGCTCGGCCCTGACCTCCTATGCCTGCTATGAACCCAGTAGTCTTAATTGTTTTCTCTTTGCTTTAAACCAAACCAAACGGAGCCTTGTGTCCACGCTGTCGTGCTGCAGCCACCCCTGGGTCGTCAGAGGAGACCCAGGGGTGGCTGCAGCTGTTAGGCCCTTTGAGTGTGTGTTTTATAATCAAATGCAATGTGAGTGTGTGTGTGTGTGTGTGTGTGTGAGATCATTTCACATCATGCCTCATTTTAGACTGAAACCTTTTTTATAAAGTGCAGTAGAAGTTAGGTTAATGAACCGGACTGGGCTGGTTTTCCTAAAAACACAAACCCTGTACTGGGAAGCTCTTTAGTTTAAAGACAATCTGTGATCAACAGAAACCTGGTTGAAACAAAGCTGAATCTTTCATCGATTGCTATATTGTTCAGACTTTTTTTTTCCCCTGTGGGACACTTTTAGGAAAACTAGTCCTGGCTCGAAGTGGAGGGAGACGCGAGAGCAGCAGTGTTCTGAAGACATGTTGTAGACATGTTTTGATGATGACGTAACGTTGATGTGCGTTGATATGATGAAACATGGGGGAGTTTGGAGGAAACAAACCTCGACTGTATCAAGGAAAGATTCATTTGACTGTGAAAATAAAACTGATGCTGCAGTGTCACGTGAACCCTCAGTGCTGATGTCATGCTCACCTTCCTGCTGCGTTTTCATATAAAACGTGGAGAAACTGAAATGTCAACAGCTTTTATTTGGATTAAAAACTTGGAATGTGTGGTTATACATGAAATATCTTTCACAAACTTGATATTACACTGACGCAGATGAAACCTGTAGGAGATCCTCTCACGTTGAAATGAAAGTAGTTTTTGATGCCACATCGATCGACAGAATCAGAAAGACGGGCACCAGTCTGACAGCTGTAACTCAAAGGACAAAGACACAGAAAAACAAAGATGCTGTTTCTGAAATATGTTTGTAAAAAAAAAAAGGAAAATGTTGAGAACATTGAAACAGAGTAGAGGTACAGTAACTTATTCTTGCACCTACTAAAAGGTTGAGAACCAGCCTGATATAAAACTTGTCGAGAACTAAATGGTGATTGAGAAACTTCTCTAGAAGAGTCACATCACCAGAATAAACCAACAGGTTCTAATTACTCTCTAGTTCATTCAGATGTTAAATCCAGGTTATAATCAACGTTGAATTTAATCACTCATCCATTTAATACCAATTAAGTTGACTGTTTCATCGTTAATGATTTTAATTTGCATTCTAAAAACACGTTTCTCTCAGTTTTACCATGAAATGTTTCTGTTATCGCTCCTTCACATAAAGAAATAAAGAATTACATTTTTAAAAATATCTCTATGTGCCAGTGACGACGGATCAGAGAACGCTGCGTCGACATTTGTTCTTCAGATGAAAAAATTCTACAGTTTGAAAATATTCAGCCTCTGTTTCCTGTCAGGACACGACCAACATCCTGTCCCAGCTGCTGTGGGTGCTTCAGTCTCTAATCTGCTCGTGATGAGACGCGATTCATGTTTCACTTTGATACGGTTAAGAGCGAAGCAGTCGCCCCAGTCAGACCAGTTTCACTCAGTCGTCCGTCTCGTTCTTTGTTTCTTCATCAAAAACAACCGATAAAAGGTAGAAAATGACTGGATCAGTTTCCAGAGTAAGAAAAAGACATCTTTAAAAAACATGTCCATGTGTGTATCAGTGGCGCCGCAGTTTCCCGCCTATTCGACCAAGAGTCAATCGTTCTGTAATAATCCCTGTCAGGATTTCGTCATCAGAAAAGAGAAATGTAGTTTTTCGGAAATATTCCACGTCTCCCACCCACGACTCCCAGAATCCACTGCTCATCCACAAACTCCACCTGTGTTATAATGTCACCGACCTGCAGGGGGACACGGAGGGGGGTGGGGGGGGAGGGTAACGTGGGGGGGGGGGGGGGGTAACGTTTTTAATCATGAAGATTGTTTTGGCTTCAAATAAAGAATGATGGCGTGTCCCCACTTCCTCTAGAGGATCTTGAATATAGATTGTGAGTGACACGATGGAGTAGCGGTCATGCCTCCATCTTGATTCTCATGCTATGGTTCAAACTGAGATCTTGAAACCGCCGCTACTCGTGACGCTCTCCTACCTTTAGAGTGAGCTCGTCCTCGCTCTCCGCTGTGAAGTCAAACAAAGCTTTGCCCGCCCCTTTACCCGCCGACTGCTGGTCTGGGATTGGCTGGGCTGGAAACAGGAGGGGGAAGCACGGGTCAGAAAATCTGGCAGCAAAACACAGACCATGTGCAAACACTATTTGTCCTGTGTGTGTGTTGTACCCTGGTGCGGCTGTGTGAACGCAGCAGGATAAAGCCCCTCCCTCCCCTCCAGTCTTCCTCTCCTCCACTCAGTGTCTATGTGCTTGGTCACTTGGATCAGTGCCCCCTTGTGGAAGGACAGATCCTCTTCAGTCTGACCAGGGAAGTCAAACAGAGCTACAGCCCACTCCTCCACCTCAGAGGTTGAGTCCTGTGAGGTCTTTGGCTCTGTGGAAGACAAATGTACAAAATAAAGCAACACTTACTATTAAATCTTCACCTTCAAACTGAAAGTGTGAAATCAACATTCAGCCCACCGTTGTTTTCTGTCACCGTCGTATCCATCGCTGCAGCCTTGGACGTTTCCTCCAGTGATGGCGCTGCTTGTGGGAGGGGCTCCACCACCTCGCAGAAGTTTAGGGGGAATATTCCCATCCGCCCGTGGATCTGGCCCCGCCCCCACTCCTGCCCTATGAGCTCCAGCAGGGTGATGACGTCACCCTGGGAGAAGGTGAGCTCATCGCCCTCCTCTCCCTCATAGTCAAACAGGGCGATGCAGCGCGGGCCGCTGTCAAAGGTAAGACAGATCAGAAGGTGGTCAGCTGAACATGGCGAGCACTCGGCGCTGTGTTTATTATCTGTGTGTGTGTGTGTGTGTCAGACCTGACAGGGGGAGGCTCTGGTTGTTGTTTCTGCTCAGGCAGGATGGACTAGACATCGGTCAGAATAGGAAATATATAAACATATATTCATCAACCTTGAATACATTAAATAATACCAACAGCATTTGAGGAGCTGGTCAGGTACCTGTGACTCTGATAGGCCGACGTCCTCCAGAGCAGGTTTTGATTGGCTGTCCTGATCGGTGACAGGCTCCGGTTGTGTGTCCAGGTCCAGGAGACACTGTGATGCCTTGATGAGCGGGACAACAGAGGTTTGGCCAACCCCTTCATCAGGGAGACGCTCTGAGGGCAGCGGGTCGTCCAGGACAATCAGGACTTCCTGTTTCTATGGCGACAATATGAAACAACACACCTCAGTGCTCAGAGTAAATTAACCTGTGTGTGTGTGTGTGTGTGTCCACACCGTGTAGCTGGTATAGAGAGGATGTCCAGGTTTAGGCCGCGGGGGCAGAGGGGGTCCTCTTTTAGTGACCCTCTGAGCAGGCAGCTGATTGGCTGTTATGGGATTGGGAGTGGTTTGTGAACTCTGGGCGGGACTGGCTTTGGAAGGCGGAGGGACCGGGTTGGCTGAGGAGGTCGAGCTGACGGATGGAGGCGGCGGGCGCCCGGGAATGGATTTGATTGGTGGAGGACGGAGAGGGAGGAGCTTTTCACCTGAGGGCCTGAGGAGGACAGAGATGAATCCTCCTGTGTTACATCACTTTGGTGTAAATGTTGTGACTCAGTGAGTATTTATTCCTCAGACTGTGTCTGAGCAGCCGCTCTCACATCGGATTTTCAGGAATAAATACGCGCTGGGCACATTCTTGTCATTCCAGAGCGACAGGGAAATGACTCCAGACGATGGGAGCAACATGATTCCTATTTAATTAACTGTCATCCTCAGTGGGAGAACCACATTTGTTTGTTTACCCTCCTCCTGGATTATCAGAGTGTTTAGACTCAGGAAATCTTCGTCATACCGTCGAGGAAGAGGAGGGTCCGAGTGGTTTGCAGCTCTGGTAGTTTCTGCTTTATGTTGGATCACAGGGCTCTTCCTCAGGGATGGCGCGGGTACTGCGATGGCGGGTTTGACTGGAACCGGTGCAGAGGTGGCTGCTGGTTTGGGGGTTAGAGCCAGAGCAGCTCCAGATTTGGACGAGACCTGGTTTGGATCTGGAGGCGTGGCTGAAGTTCCAGTAGGTTTGGGAGCCAGGTTCGGAGCTGAAGGGACAGAGTAGATGTCAAAACGTTTCATAATTACTTGAGTTGACCTATCAGAGCAGACTTGGGGGCGGGACCAAGAGTGTTTGAGACAAAGGACGAACAGAGGTTCATTCTGACAGCACAAACAGAGGGGGCTCTTTCTCTCCTTACACAATCACAGCATTTGTCTTTCACAATGTTTGGATTGCATAATGTAGCGCGCACACATGCGTACTAAATCTCTCCTCATTTGCATATTTCAGCCACATAACAGGGACACATGATTTACGTCTGTAAGCTTTCAAATGCTCCTTTGTGCCACAGCTACATCCAGCTCAGTGTTCTCACACACTCTTACCGCTGGCTCTGCGTGGTGAGGTCAGTGCTGCCGGTTTGGTCGGGACGCCTGGACGGAGACTTCCTACTTTCACTGAAACAACAGGAATCAGAGGAGCACCAATGTAGAGTCACGCTAATAAATAACTGACCTGTACGTTTGCATGACTAATAAAATACCATCAATGTTTTCAAAGTTGCCACCGTCTGTAGGCAGAGGTACAGATTAAAACAGACGCTCACCAGTTTGTTTTGTATCGTCGGGCGTCTCCTCAGCTCGGAGCTCGGCCTGTGCTCCTCCACTCACCTCCACTGAGGGTCTCGGGGGAAGAGTGGGGATGGTTTGCCCAGCGGTGGTGCTCTTATCCTGTTGTGCTGCTGTGGCGCAGGCCCTGGGGGCGACTGGAGGTCTGGGCGGAGGTTTGGGGCTTGGAGCGTCACTGAGAGAGGGTGTGAGTTTGGGTGGAGGGGGCCTGGGGGCCGGGACTGGGGCTGAAGCATGATTAGAGGCGGTGTTTGATGATGGGAGTGTTTCTGGAAGACACTGTGGCTTTGGCGCCAGTGATGGTTTTGAAGGTGCTGCAGCAGGTTTCAGGGCACAAGGTGTTGACTGCACACACGTTTGCGTTTCAGCGTTTGAATCCTCAGACGGAGATTCATTTGTTTTCTGTGACTCCACCACCACAGCTGGCTGACCGCCATCTTCCCAGAAGCCTTTGCTGGAAGGTTTGGAAGAGTGAGAAAAGTTTTTGGGTTTTGGGGCGACAATGGGAGGGGCAGATTTTGCCGGTTGGAGACGAGGGCGAGGCCGGGGTTCAGGTCTCTTTGTCACAACAAAGTCCCTGGCGCTACTGTCCCCACAGCTCCCATCAGCCACTGGCTGCTGCTGCTGCTCGAACGCTTGTATCCTCGCTCTCAGCTCCGCCATGTCCTCGTCCTCGCTTTCTGACTGGCTGTGCCCGCTGCTGTCGCTGTGGGGTTCAGGAAAGCCCCAGTCGTCTGAGCTGAACGCCTCGAGCAGCTCCTGCAGGTACTTCCCCTGACTGACGTCTTGGTTGGTGGGGACAGCCTGAGCACGGGCGGCGAGCGTGGCCAAACCGTCCTCCCGTAGCTTGACCAGAGTCTGAACCTTGACCTCACTCCCGCTGATTGGCTGGAAACCGAGCTTAGAGCGAGGGCGGGGTCTAGGACGCGCAAGCGGGACTTGTGACGAAGAGGAAGTGGTCGATGTCAAAGGCGGACAGAGCTCTGTGAGGGCGTCACAGCTCTGCGTGTGAGCCGAGGCGTGCGTGACCGTCCTGGGCTCCGTGTTTGTTTCGACGCAGTCACTGTTCAGGGACGTCGATTGGCTGCTGGGGGTGGTGATGTCATCGATGTGAGATGATTTGGGAGTGTGGGGATGAATGGAGGGTCTTGGTGGTCTCACCGGTCTTCTCACTACAGCAGGATCGTTAGCAGATCCTGGGTCAGTCTGTGTGGCGATGGTTGTTGTGGAAATCCGACGTGATGAGGAAGAGCAGGGGGGAGAGGAGGAGGAAGAAGAAGGCAGGAGAACCTGCTCCTGTGTCTTCTCTCTGATCACCTCCTCATACGAAGGAGGCGGCTGAGGGAGAGAAACGGGATCAATAACAGAGTGACACCAAAAAACAGCTGGAGGTTGTAAAGGTTTGTACAAAGGTGACGGTTACCTGTATGGATGGAGGGATCGTGGGTCCCCAGATCTGTGCGGCAGGAGGAGGGGGAGGTGGAAACCCTCCAGAGGCCCCTGGGAACCAGGAAGTGGAGGCCAGGGGCTCCGCAGACAGGATGGTGATCTCTGGTCGCCTGGGAACAAGTAGAGAGTCAGCGACAGATCTGTGACCAGTGATCTGTTCGACTGCGAATCCAGCAGCGCCTCACCTCCTGTCTCGCTCTCGCTCTCGGTCCCTCTCTCGCTCTCTGGGGTTGGACGTCTCGGAGAGAGAGGTCGACCTGGTGGAGGCTGACGGACAGGAAACAGCTCAGAGTTAAATACAGACGACAGGGGCGACACATGAATTGAAGGAGTGAAAAATGCAGCTAGATTTAAGAAACATTAAATTCCAGTCAAGAAACACTGAAAGAACTTCACTCACTTCTTTTGATGGCAGCTCTGATGGACGACAGAGGACCCTGGCTACCGAGAGAGAGAAACAGGAAACTGTGAGTCGCATTATTTAACCTCAGTTTCCATCATCTCCCTCTGACTCTCAGATCAGATGGGAATAGTTGAATTCCCTAAACGTCACTCTGCCTTCTTCAGGCTCTCAGCCCCCTAAAGGTTTTCCTCTCCTGAATGAAATGTCAAAACACAGACACAGTGAAACCACAATGCGTCATGGGGACATGGAGGTCGTGCTGGTCAAGCTGTGGGCTGCACAAATCTGCTCGCTCATTTCTTTCTCCTCCTCCTCCTCCTACAATCACAACACACACCAGAGAGAAAGGGCCGCACCTCTTTTTTTTTTTTTAGTTGCTGCATGTTCTTTCACTAAAAACCCTCTGTGGTCTTTTTCTCTGATTTCTCTCTCAATGTTTCAAAAGAAAGAATTTGCTTAGCACAGCAGAGGAAGAGAGAATCGTAAACCTTTCCTGGTTCCTCTCAGACGTCAACAGTCGGCCTCGAACTGATTCACAGACACTTCAGCAGCTCGAGGGTTAGAAAAAAGATTCCTAGCTTACAAAGAGAAGTAGCTGATGCGATGCAGGGACTCACCCAGACAACAGAAGGAGGTCAGACGTCTTTCTGCAACTTTGTCTCTCTGACTTTTGTCTTTTAGGAACTGTCTTCTGCTCTTTGTCTCTGTTTGTCTCCCTTTCTCACGGAGCTGTAAACCAATGTGACTCACCCCTGACACTGTCCAAACTCTCTGCAACACGGATGGAAAAATACTCCTCTTTTCCTCCCCTTTCCATTTCTGACTGTTCACTGGAAAGAAAAACTAGTGGGCTGGACAAAACACAGAATAAAACCTGCTAAATTCATTTTCATGATCCTGATTTTGTTTAGACAAAAACAGATGACACTAATTCTGTCTCAGTAAACAGCGGCTCATGTGCTCATTCGGCTTCACTTTCAAAGGAGACACCTGGGGTAACCATAGCAACGGGGACGACTTTCAGAAGTTACCCTCGTCTCACTTGGAGCACTGGCAGAGAGGAGCGACTGTTTCTAGGCGCTGACCCACAGGTGGCAACATGTCTGAATCAGAATCCAGGGGAAAGTTCTGATCCTTCTGATCTCGCCTGTCACAGACTCATAATCTATAAAGGGAACCTTCACTAAAGTAAACTACTCACACATGTGCTTCTCTGGACGATTTTCATCTGAGACGCCCCCCGTCCCCCACCCTCTTGTGTCTCTGGGTCTGACACACTCTTGAAAGTATTTGAGCTGTTGGACGGTTGGCATAGCAACCAGCCAGAGAAGTCACAGGGTTTAGAATTGTGTGTGTGTTAATTGGGAAAACAGAGCCTCAGGTTTGGGTTTATTTTGCTTTACAAATGGAGGCTAGAGAATCAAAAGTAGGAGGTTATGAAACTGATAATAAACTGAAATGACATGTATGTAAATTGAGTCTCTCTCTGAGTTGTTGTGAGATCAAAGTGTTTGAATCTTAACGTCTTACCTGTGACGATGCTCAGGCTTACGTCTGTCAGGACGACCTGTGGAGAGAGAGAGAGAGAGAGAGATCGTCATTAGCACTCAACATCAAGACGTTTCCCCTTGACATGAAGGAATCAGCAGCACGTTGCATTAACCTCTGACATTAGGAAACTTTTGGCAGGAGAATTAGCAGCATTGGGCCTCGGTAGGGGGTCCCAATGGTGTCGTCCAAGTTATGGGGTCCAAATAACTGCCTACTTTGCTTGTTTTAACACTCTGCTTCAAAATAAAATACACAATAAAAGGAGTCGCCTCCCTGTCCACTGGTGACATTGGTCTGACGCTCAGGTGACTATGAAGGGAAAAGTCAGAGACCTGTCCTGGTCTGAAGCTCCAGCCATCACCTTCTCAAGGTGAACAAAGAAAAGAAAGAGCACAGGACTGTTTTCTGTCTGTGAACATTTCCTACCTCCTCTTTACATCACAGCACGCCTCGGCTCCTGGCGGCGTCCAGAGACACTCAGTGTTGACTTGTTTGGAAAAGATTTGCTTGTATCCTTTTTTCTTCTGTTAAAAAGTCAAAATTTCTCTTCCCCCCCAATCTGTCCTCTTCTTCTCTCCTTCTCTGAACGTCAGAGAGGAACGCCCAGCTTTCTGATTGGCAGCAGACAAACAGGAAGTGGGGCTGTGATTGGCTGCGGTGGGATTCTGCTGGAGTCATCAGGGCTTTTAACACTTCCAGATGCTTGATTTGAAGCAGGCCAGCTGAGCTGGAGCTGCGTTCAAATGCGCAAATGCACAGCGCAGCAAAACTTTCCGCAGCACTCCTCGTCTGTTGGATTCTCCCAGCTGGCACCGGGGGAAAGGTGAGAGGTGAGCGCTAAAGGGACTCGATGCCGTGTGGAAGGAAACATCATAAAAAGGGAAAGACTTTCCATTTCTTGACTTCTTCTATTACCTCAGGTGTCATTTCACCCCAGTGACTATCAACATTTTTGATTACGCTGCATATTTCCCCAAAGCTAAGGAGGGGCTGAACACAAACCTCGCAGTAAACAACTGAGTTTGGATGCCAAAAAATTAATCACAGATTGTCGTTAAAGCCACACACAGGAAGCAGAACCACAGGCAGGAATGCTGCACACAAACACACGGCCTGATTGTTGGTGCTTTCCAGAGTTTTACAGTGTCCAAACATTTTCCAGGATTTCCAACTAGATTTCCTGCGCGTTGAAAAGTATTCACATCTCTTGGGAACGAAATGCGAGACATGAAAGCTTTTGGATTTAAACTCTGTGACCTCAGCTTCTCACGCTCACATGTTTCACAACAGCAGCTGACTGAGACCCGGAGCGACACAGGCTCCCAGTGTGTTCCGTCCATGCTGAGGCCCGTTCTGCATCAGCTGATAAACTAACAGCGCTGGCACGGTGATTCCTGTGTTGTTGTTGTTGTTGCTGCTACTGGAAAGTTTCAGTTTAAACCAATATGTGGCAACTACAGGCGCTCAGCTCTGGTTGCTGTGGTGTTTCAGTTATCAACTGTCACCTGATATCACCTGTCAGTGCCACTTCTACTTCCCATCCTCTCCATTCAAAACAAACAGAAAACAGGAAATATCACTTTCTCAGACACGACAGATCACTAAAGTGGAAAAGACGTCATCCAGGAGGGCGATTTGTATCAGCAGCCTCCATATACACAACACTCTCATAAATGAACAATACAAACTATAGTGATCTGGACCTTGTTTCTTTAATTGTTAGATTTGAGAAGAGAACAAACAGGACATGTTTGTCATTTCCAAAAATATGCCCAGTCCTAAACAGAGGGATGAAGTGAAATTATACGCTTGTCTTTCACGCACATACACACGGCACTGAGAGTGGAGACATGTTCAGATATAACTTGTGTTTCCCGGAGTGAGACTTGCAGATAATGGGTTTAAGTCTTGGCACAGGCCTGCTCAGCCAACTGGGAATGTGGGTGGGTGGGGGTGTGAACTTTGAGCCAAATGATGACATATTCGCATGTTGATACAAGAATTTATTGCTTTGGGTTTGAGCAGGTTACACCCACAGTCTCACACAGTGAAGTTAAGCGTCACTGTGGATCTCAGATCAGCAGTTAGAGACTTCAGTCTAATGAATGTTTATGAGAGGGGTATTTAAAGACATGGCAGTTCCCATGGACACGTTCAAACTGCCTGTTGAGTCCAAAACAACGCGACAATGAGTTGAGTTACTGAGTTAACTGAAACAATAAGTTGGTGATATTTTAAATCCTGTCCATCAGTCCCGAGATTCAACAGGGAAACAGCAAATACCACAGACAGCAGACATGAGGGTCCCACTCAACTCAATGGAAACAAGCTGAACAATGTGGACTTTTAAAGTTGTATTTGCATCATGAGTTCTAATATAACTCTGTCGGGGTGTTAGGGGCAGATGTCTGGAAGTTTCTGTGTAATGTAACTTGTTGCCCCCCCCCACACACACACACACGTCTGGATCACTGAAGTGAGTCGCAGGTGGAATCTGAATAAACATGATGTCAGGGGACATGGTGGCTCTCTTACCTCCGGAGGAGTGCGGCTGTCGCCGGACCACTTGTTCCCGGCTCTCCCTCATGTTTTCCTCCTCTTCCTCGGACCGAGCCTCGGCCATGTCTCCCCCTGGCTGCTCTGCTGTCCTCGGCGAGGTGAAGCGGAGCCGGGTCCGAACCGCAGACTGTTTCCAAAGCGCTCAGAACTCCAGCATTACTGTTGCTGCTGCTGCGGAGGTTCGTGTTGTCGCTAAACATCCAGCAGCCGCAGGAGCTCAGCTCGACAACCCGGGGCAAGTTCACCCGAACACGGCTCGGCTGCGGCGGCCGAAGTGACGTCCGGGCTCCGAGACACTGTCCGGCTCCGTGTGGAGCAGCCGCGGGCACAACAGACCGCACGGAACCGCAGTTTCGTTCTAACTGCGCAGTTTTCTACGGCAAGTTTCGGCTGAAGAGTTTCTGCCGCAGCTCCACTCAGCTGCACGCGCACCGGCCCCGTGACGTCACAGATAAAAAAAATGGGGGGGGGGGGGGTGGGGGGCCAAACAATTAGCCTAGCTAGCATGGTACAAGCTAAGCTACATGTTGTTAATGGATAATGAACAAACTTTATGAGCTGCTGTGGGACACACAGCAACTGTGATGACATAACAATGACCACGAACGATAACAAAGACACACAAAACAATGATGAGAGGTGAACTAAAGATATAACAGACAATATAACAGCTAGACACAATAAACAACAACTGACAGACAAACAAAATGTCCACACTCCAAGTAATCCTCATCAAAATAGATAAAACTTGACCTCATAAAATGGAATAATAAAAAAAAAAGACTTACACTGAGAGACAGAGAGGAAGGGACATGGAGCTGTCTCTGAAAAACATGAGACACAGGTGATGATGAACAGTGACTCAGAGTGAAGGTAAACAGTTTTTAACAGGTCGGGACAAGAAAGACACCACTGCTCATGTCCCAAAGACCCAGAATGAAAGTTTCAGGTTCTGTCACCATTTTACAACTCTTTAGTCTTTCTTCAGAATTTATTTGACTTGATTTGTTTATTGTACGTATGTATGATGTCAGGCTTCAGGAGCAATTAAGCACGTTAACAAGTGAATTGTAGTTTCAGTGTTTGACCACAGGAGGGCAGCACTGACCCTGTCCCGTCCTCTCTCTCGGGGGGCGTGGCTTTGGGTCCATTGGGCGGGGCCACAGAGTGACCTAGCAGCCAGCAGCAGGGTGATTGACAGCTGAGCGGCTTACAGCCTCAGAGGCTGAAATAAAACAACAGCTCGTTTTACAAGAACAGAGAGAATCCGCTTTAACTTAAACTTTTATCCATTTAGTCCTGTTGTTTGTTGGATTCACTTTGTGTCTGTTGAGGAGGAGGAGAAAAAAAAGAAGAAGAAGAAGAAGAGGAGGAGGAGATTCTCACCCCAGCAGGTCAGTGTCTTTATGAAGTTTAAAGGTATAGAATAACACATATGAACATTCACGTAAATTCACGTAATTTAAACAGAAATAGAAGTAAAACATGATGAGAGTGGAGAAGATTAATCGAACAAGAAAACAATTAAAATAGCCAAAATATAGAAATTAGTACATGTTGAGATTATCTTTTAGCGTGTGTGTGTGTGTGTGTGCGCTCTGCTGAAACGCCCTTGAAAAGTCATCATCATGATTTCATCTAAACCTCAATCAGATAAAATGAAGAGCATCAAAAAGCAGGTCAGAAACAACGTGAATATCTCCGGCCTCTGTGTGTGTGTAATCCCTAGTTTGTGTGTTGGCATGTGACTGTCTGACTTTAACAAGGACACACACACACACACACATGCCGGCACTTGAAGGGACTTCATTTCCTGAGGACTCAGCACAACTTTAACCGCTGACCCAAAAATCTATGTTTTCCTAATTAGAGACTCAGCTTTTGTCTTCGTGTTGGACCAGTTGTCCCCAATTAACTGGTTTTTACTCTTATATTTGTTTCCAAAGGTGGACTCACACACACACGCACGCACGCACACACTAACACTCATGGTGGCGATTTGGGATTAAACATCACTATCTCATACACACGGTTTACAAATCCATCCTTTACCATCTGGGCCTTCAATCTGTGTTTGTCTGTGTGTGCTGGAATTGATATATTTGTGAGCCACGTTTTGTGTGTGTGTGTGTGTGTGTGTTTGAGCCAGACAGTTTAACAGTCTCTCTCTCTTTCAGGACAAACAGGTGTCAGGCTCGCTTGTCCATGTGGGCCCGGCAGCAGCTCACAGGTAGGTGCACACTTCTGTACAGTTGGGGGGGGGGAATTCCTGGAATGTCCTGGAACGCCCTGGGTGGGTCTCAGACGCATTCGGACCACTCTTCCTGTTTCCTTGAAACCGCTGATGACCTCCACTTCCTGTCTTGGCTGGTTTCTGTGCAGAGATAAAATGATACTGATACAGTTTGGGCGACATCATGTGATTGAGAGCGAGAGAAACGTGCCCCTCCCTTTCCCAGCCTCCTGCTGGGGATTAAAATGTTGTTCACCTCAGAAATAAATCCTTTCTAACACACACCCGGCTCATGAAACGTTTCACAACAGGTTGGAACAATAAACACACACATCCATTCATCAGCTGTGGCTCTGACTGCGTGGTCACCACCAGGCCGTGGGTTGTCCTGTCCCCCTCCTGCAGGCCAGCAGCTGTCTGCAGAGCCCAGGACAGGAGTCTGATGCTGGGGGGAGACGAGCGACGCCGCGCCTCCTCCCCACGACCACGCCCGCAAATCCACCTGCAACATGCTGTAGCCGCCTGACAGCCGGTCAAAATGATGGCCTCCGTGGTGGTCAGGGGCACCCGGAAGAAGTCCCTCACGCTGAGAGGGGTGGACCCGGAGACCTGCATGATCGTGTTTAAGAACCACTGGGCACAGGTAACCAGTTAACCAACCAGTTAACCAACCAGTCAACCAACCAGTCAGTCACAGAGATGTAATGTACTGTTTAAAAAAGCTCTCTCTCATTCTTTATCTCTCCGTCTCTTCCGTCTGTCCTGTTGTCTCATAATGGTTGGCTGACACGGTTTGTGATCCTGTGTGTGTGTGTGTGTGTGTGTGTGTTACTGACCCAGACTTTGGCCCTTAAACACAGGATCCATTTAGAACAGACCTCTCTCTACAGCCGCCAAGAAAACCCACACACACTTTTTGCCTGCATGTCCACAAGTGTACTGTGTGTGTGTGTGTGGTCCTTGTCTGAAGCAGCTCGGGGTCAAAGGTTAACACAAGACCAGACAGTGAAAGAGATTCTTCTCTTGCTCTCTTTCTTTTCATTCATGTATTCAGCCCTTGTTCGTCCAGCAGCGATCTCATTTCCACAGAATCATTCATTTCATTACATTCACGTCCCTTCTCTCCACAGGTCGTGAAGATTCTGGAGAAACACGAGCCGGGTCGCAGCGGTGCCGGCGCGCTGAGCTTCCTCTCAGGCCACGCTAGCAGCACCAGCGGCTCCGGAGCCTTACGCCTCGGCCCCATCCCGCCAGATGAAGCCAGCGCCGTCCAGAACTACGTGGAGCACATGCTCTTCCTGCTGATGGAGGAAGATCCAGGGCAAGGTCAGCGAGGAAGAGCCCAGCAGGCTTCACCGTGTCGGATCTGATGTGAGTTGGTGACTTCACTGTCCTGATTCCAGGAGGGGCAATGGGTCCGATCCTGGAGTTCGTGGTTCTGGAGGGCGTGATGGAGAGGTTGTTTCTGTGGAGCCTGAGGCGGCAGTTCACTGAGGACATGAAGCTGGAGCAGCTCCGCATGTACCAGATGCTCCTGACACAGGCCAAACAGCCTCTGCTGCATCACAAGCCCGTCCTGCGCCCGCTCATGATGCTGCTGGCCTCGTGTGCCGGAGCCGGGACCGGTGAGTGGGTTCACGCAGTGCAGGTGTGCACGGCCAGGCCGTTAGTTAATCGCCTGCGTTCCCTCCCTGCAGACGGCGGTGGCGGTGTGGTGGAGGCGGAGCTCGTCCTCCTGCTGAACCAGCTGTGCATCGCTCTGGTCAAAGATCCCTCCGTGCTGGAGCTGTTCTTCCACACCAGTGAGGACCAGGGGGCCGCCAACTTCCTGCTCTTCTCCCTGCTCATACCATACACGCACAGGTAGGTGCACACACACACACACACACACATCCCATGCTCACGATGTCTGTCAGCATGTATGAAACCCTGTGTGGTCTCTGTACCTCAGGCAGGGCTCAGTGGGTCAACAGGCCCGAGACGCTCTGCTGCTCATCATGTCTCTGTCGTCCTCTGAGCCTCGAGTCGCCCAGCACATCGGAGAGAACACATACTTCTGTCCCGTAAGCACACACACACACGCAAACCTTGGCGTCGTTCTAAAATACCTGAGGAGCCTCCTCTTATCGTCTGAGTTTCACGGTCGCCTCATGTCTGTGCCTGCGTCTGTCGTCTTGGTAACGCCATCGATTAATAATAATAATAATTGTAAATAGGCAGATAAATATATAAAACTCTCCACACCTATTCCAACGTGTGACGTAAAAGTGATGAAGCTTTCATTTGTTTTTGTTTTTTTAAGTGTGAAGAAGGTTTTTGTCAATGAGATCTGGAGCTCACTCCTCCATTCATCTCCGCTCTGCTTTGTAATCTCGTTAACGCAGTTATGTAATGAACTAATGAGCTCATGCTCTTCCTCGGGGACTGATGGAGTGAGAGACAGGGTGACAGACACACAGACAGGGACAGATACGGATGATGTGTCTCTGCAGATACAGCTCAGACCCAAACGCTCCCAAGTTTTCTATCATCAAATAAACCAAACGTATCAAGATATTAATGACAGTAAACAATATATATATATATCAGCCATGATTGCTTCGTCACTGCCAGTTTCTGTGTGTGTGTGTGTGTGTGTGTGACAGGGCGACCTAAGACGTGTGTGTGTGTGAGATTTAAGGCCATGTGACTACACTCTGACCTCAATCTTTGTGCTGAGAGCAGATTAGTAAAGCGGCGTGAGATTGGCCGGTACGCAGAGGGGGATTAGTAAGTCTGCGCATGATTGGGCTGCAGCCCGATCGTTCACCAGACCTGAGGCTGCATCTGTCCGTCAAACCACAGCTGCTGCTGCTGTTTGAGTTGCTCTGACCACATTTCTCTACTTTAAATAAAAACACTTTGAGCCACTTTAACCCGTGTGTGTGCGCGCGCTCTGACAGGTGCTGGCCACAGGCCTGTCTGGTCTCTACTCGTCTCTTCCGGCCCGGCTGCAGGTCTACAGCGAAGACTGGCACTGTCTGGACCGGGCCGACTGGCAGCAGGTAACCACGACGACCGCACAGTGAGGGAGGGGCAGGGGCAGCCTGAGATACTCTGTTTGCATCGTTTACAAATATACAGTCAGTAATGTCGACATCGCTGATGTTTGGGGTCGACAGGTTCCGGCTCTCGTCCACTTCCTGCATTCACTGGACTTCTGTAGTGCTGTTACCAAGGTAACACACACACACCCACACACACACACACACAGAAGCATTTCTCAGTCTGTCAGTTCTGTCGTTATCTGTCTCTCTCAGGTCGCTCATCCCTCCATCAGGGCTCAGTTGCTCAGTTACATCTACAACGGCTTCTTGGTGCCTGTCATGGCTCCGGCTCTGCACAAGGTACCTGAACACATCACCAGGATGCATTCACTGACACCCTGAGCTGCTGATGGTCTGACTGTGTGTGGGTGGGTGTGTGTGTGTGTGTGTGTTCAGCTGACCGTGGAGGAGGTGATGACCACCACGGCGTACCTGGACCTGTTCCTGCGCTCCATCTCCGAGCCCGCCCTCCTCCAGACCTTCCTGTCCTTCATCCTGCTGCACACGCACGACAACGTGCACATTCTGGACACGCTGGTCAGCAGGGTCAACACGCCTTTCCAGGTATCAGAGGAACGGTCTGATCGTTGAGCATGACGCTCCACCTGAGCAAGATGACCTCTGACCTCTGTGTGTTCCCATCAGCTGGGCACGGTGTCGCTGGCTCTGTTCAGGACTCTGATTGGTCTGTTCTGTGAAGACGTCATGCTGCAGCTGGTGTTCAGGTCAGTCTGATCAAATGGAGTCCGGTCCGTGTCCCCTCTGCTGACGCGGAGGAGGAGGTGGGTTTGAACTGCCGTCTCTGCGTCCTCAGGTATCTGATCCCCTGCAGCCACCTGAGCAGGAAGCAGCGCTCGTCCTTAAAGCACAGGGACTGTTATTCCACCGGCGCCGCCTCCTTCCTGCTCCTGATGCCCTCCTGGTGCCCCGTCTACTTCCACCACGCAAACACACACTCGCACTCTGAGCACGTGCACTTTCCCAAAGGAGCAGGTCGGTTCAACACACACACACACACACACACACAGCACAGTGTTCTAATCGAAGGTGTGTGTCCGTCAGACCTGTCCGTGTCAGACAGTGTCGGTTACTGTCGAGGTTCAGATTTCCTCATGGATGTAAACTACCTCCACTACCTCGCCGACGCTCGCCAGGCCATCGCCGCCTCCCACAGGTGCGTGTATGACATTTATTTGTTTATTTATGATGGAATTGTTTTCTTTTTGTTGCGCTGTAATGAGCGTGGTCGTCCTGCAGGGCGTGCCGGCTCTGGTCGGCCCCGTATGACGGGATCGACCCTTCGTCCGACGAGCACCGATGTGACACACCAGGGGGCGACGTAGACGAAGAGGAGGAGTTTGTACGGCGGGCGAAGAGCGACTCCATCTGCTCTCTGGCCGTCCCGACTCCTCCCCCCTCCGCCCTCTCCCCCACCCCCTCCTCCTCAGATGCCGTCTCCATGAACAACCAGACGGGAAGAGCCAGCTCCGCCCTGGAGCTGGAGTGGGACGACCTTTTTTCAGATGACGATCCGTCCTCGCCGGGGATGACAAACTCAGGGTTCTCTAACGGGAGCGTGACGCGAGCTCCTTCCCCTCTTCCTCCTGTGCACATCCAGGAAATGCGGCGCAGTGCCATCAAGTTGGTGCACGGCTCGTACGTGGAGGAGTCTGAGTTTCAGGATGACGTCCTGGTCTACGATCTAGTTGCCCAGAAGGACACTAAGGCGGCCATTTTGGAGCGAATCATGGCAGCGAACCGCCTGGCACGTGGAAGCTTCTCGCGGGGTCAGCAGGCGCCAAAGGCGGCGGCAACAACGACGATCGCTACGATGTTGACGACCACGGGGAGGACGGTGATGGAAACGGTTAACAGCATCATGTCAACGAGGAGGCGGAGCGAGGATGGAGAGAGGGAGGATCGGAGGGGGAGCGAGGTTTTAGGGAAGGAGGTGAAATGGAGGAGGGAGGAGGAAGAAGACGAGAAGCTCAGGCCGGAGTCTCGAGGACAGACGACAGGACGTCAGGTGTTCAGCAACGGGTTTGATGTAAAGAATCACGTCATCGCCGAATGTGACGATGATGAAGACGATGACGCGTTCAAGAAAAGCTGCAACCAGCGTGACATCACAGCTGTCAATCACATGCCATCGACACACCCACAGCTTCTACGGCGTTTGGAGACAAACTCTTTATCCAACGGCCACGATGAGCCTGAGCCACATCACACGACCACGCCGACCGATTCCAACGCAAAGAATAACAACGGCTTCCTGTCCCAGTACCAGGAGCTCATGCTGTCTCTGGGGGTGGAGCCAGACTGTGATGACGCCGCGCAGGACGTCGGCACGTTCAGAAGGCGGGTCCGAGCGCTCAGGCAAAAACTGGTGGAGGAGGACGAGGGGCTCTCGTGGGATGATGGAGAAGAGGAGGAGGAGGAGGAGGAGGAGGAGGCGATGGAGGAGGAAGGAGAGGGCAGCAGCAGGAATGGAGTTCCATTCACAGGTGGGGTTTGGTACATTTCTCAATTCCGTTAGACGATAAGAAGAAACGTTCACCCTGTCTCCCACCGTGACCCAGGTCCGTTCATCAGTGTCCTGCTGTCTCGGCTCGAGAACATTCTGGAGAACTCCATCGCTGTAAACCTGCTGGTGACGGGCATCTTGGCCCAGCTGGCGTCGTACCCGCAACCCCTGCTGAGAGCCTTCATGCTCAGCACAGACACAACGCACGTTCAGCCCAACGTGCGCACTCTGTATCAGGTAAGGTCCAAACTCACGCCACGCACGCCGGGTTTGGTTTCCATTGTTTAATTCTGGCGTCCGTGTAGGTGCTGGTGTCGGTGCACACGCAGATTGAGTGCTACGTGGCGGCCAGACCAGATTTCCCGGCGTTGGTCACCCAGGCCTGGAGGTTCTTGTTGGTGAAAGACCAGGACAACAAGTTCAGAGGTGATTAAACACACAGGAAATGAAGCTGGAGGTTCCAGAGCCGTCTCTTCCTCCAGTGAAATGACCCCTCTGACCTTTCCCGCCCACAGAGTGCCTCGAGTCTCACGGCGGCGACATCATCCTGGACCCGTCCCTCCCCAACGGCTCAGTGAAGAACGCCCTGGCCCTGCCTCCTCTCGGCGTCCTGCCACCCTGCCCCCCGATCCCGCCCCAAACTAAGAGCCGAGTGTTCGCCATCGTCCTGTTCGCAGAGTTCCTCAAAGAACTGGCCGCCATCGCCCAGGAGCACAGCGTCGCTCTGGACCGTTCCAACGAGGAGTAGCCAGAGGGGGGTTTATTCTCTGCCTGAGAACGTGCCACTGAACACCGAGGGGTTGTGAGTAAATTATTTTTGTACATTTGTATATATTCCTGGCAGCACTTGAATTTTTCCCTCCGTGTCAATATTGATGAAAATAATTTTGAAGAGAAATGATCTGTTTCTGATTTGTTTGTGGCGTCAGTTTGAAATATTTCGGCTGTGTCTTGATCCTGAAACACTCTTACACAGTAATGTCGATGCCTTACTTCAACCTGCAAAGAGGTTTTCGTGCAATATACAAGTTGTAAATGTCGTAAATGTAAATCCCGTTTGTGCTTTGTTTTTGTTTTTTTTATGTCAAGTTTGTTCACGTTTGTCCCAAAATCAACGAAACTGAACTCCTCCGATTCCTTTCATCCCTGATTGTACACACTGATATACAAACATTGTTATTATGGGATGGACGGTTCAGACTGGACTCAGTCCCCAGGCCTTGTTGTTGTTGTTAAGAGGGAATGCTGCCCTCTGCTGGTGTTAGATCCCTTTTTCTGTTATTTTTCAATAACCCCGTGCCTTTAAGCCATCGGTTGACCCGATGACGTACACGGGCCAGCTCTCCTATTTAAATAGGGTTACGTTCTCTGAGTCGGTTTTTACTGCTCTTACTCCACGTCTCCCTCTCGTGGTAGAATGGGTGAAAAGGTGCTCTCGAAATACCACCTTACTTGACACTGGTGAACCCCCACTGTGTCGCTCTTTCCTCTCGGAGGAGACATTGCCAAGATGATGTGAAAATAATTGAGACCATAAAACCTTGTGATCACTGATCGGTGCTTTGTTTGTGTCTCCTTTAAAATGTCCTCATTGTATTTAACATCTTGCCGTTGAAAGAGTCTTAAATGTGTCAGTGGGTGATGACGACACAGACGGACACCACCTTTGAGAAACTTCTATTTACTTTGACTTCCATTAGTTTTGTCATCCTCTCACGTGGAGCTTTATGACCCATAATGCATCAGCCTTCGGTTTTAATGCCTGAGGAGAACTGGTCTCAAAGCATCAAGTTGTTTCTGTTATTTCCTCAATTTTGTGCTTAGAATTCCACACGCATGATATTTGCTGATTCAGTTTGTGGTGCGATGATACGTCGTCTGCCTCCTCACTTATTTGCTAGTTCCTGTCTCATCACGTATGTATTTAGTCGTGACATGACAGACGATAAACCTCAGTGGCGTCCTGTCAGCTGAAGGAAGGGTGGTGGTTAGGGTTATATTACCCCGCGTTCGCAGCAGCAGCAGAAGAAGAAGAAGAAGACGAGGCGATGAAGTTGAAGTTGTATCTGCTCTGCCTGCTGTGGCTTCTCGGTGAGTGTGAATAAGATCTGCATGGTTTCCTGTGCTGCCACTCCACCACCGCAATCATACAATCGTCCAGCGCTTCTGTGCCACATGTTTTATTTCTATGTCTGTTTCTATTTTGCTGCAGGTGGAGCAGCGACGTCAAGCGAAAACCTAACTTATTTTGACGATGAAAATAATATATATGAATATGATTCCAGTGGTGACGCTGCAGACGGCCCCTCCCCTCCTCCCTCCTCAGGTGCCCTCCACCTCCCCCGGCTCTTTCTTCTTCTTCTTCAGTCTGAGATGTCGGCAGCTTTTCACTGCTCACAATCATTCTGAATGAATGAATACAGCCGGCTAACTGTCCTTGTTATTATTGCTCTGGGAGCTCGTTTAATTTTCAGAGGTTTTCTTCTTTGTCTTGCTTCAGGCAACACCTCCTCCTCCTCCAGGGTGCACATGGAGCCCTGCTGCCTGGTCTCCCTTCTCCTCGTTGGGTGCATGTCAGCCTGCTGAGGAGCTTCATGTTTGACGCTATAATCACGAAAGAACCAGCTTTTATGTCTGTGATTTTTTTTTTTTTTTTTTTACAAATAATTAAAAAAAAAGATTTGAAACTAACAAAGAAAATGTTTCGCGTGAAAATGTTTCATCGATATTTGTTGTATCCAGATGATGGAGTTTCACAGCGATGGTGACGCCTTGACTGAGCTCAGCTCGCATCGTGTGACCACGAGGTCTCTGATTCAGTTCCTGAAAACAGAGAGAGAGAGAGAGAGAGAGAGAGAGAGAGAGGGGGGCTGTGATGTTAAGCTATGGCAGGTTGTATGATGGTGGAGAGAAAGTTTATTTATCTATAGATCATTAAAAAATAGAATACTTTTTTTTACTCCATTTGTTGGTTTTTAGTTGCTTTTTTATTTTGGTGTTGCTACTTGATATGCTATGATAAACTGAACCAGAGCAGAGAGGGGAGAAAGTGAGAGACAGTGGGCGAGAGGGGGAGGAAAGGTAGAGAGACAAAGAGCAGGTGGAGAGAGAGAGAGAGAGAGAGAGGAGCCGAGGACTCAGAGAGAAGAAGTGAGACCGACAGGGTCGAGCGACAGAGTCGTGGAAAAAAAAAGGAACAAAATACAAAACAACTAAAAGAGAAAGTAGCTTCTGCTGATGATCGTCCACCTTCTGTGAGAGACTAAATCTCAGAGAGAGAGAGAGAGACGGGATAAACCCTCGTCGACATCATGATGTCGTGGCGTCGTCTCTGCTTCCTCGGTGAGTGGAGCCCAACTGCCACCTGCTTTCATTTCCTGACTTTGCTTAACACATTTGCTTAACGTTGCTCATGTTCAGTTTGAGGGATGATGACATTAAAAAGTAGATTTGTCCATACGAGACATGACGAGCTGAGGGTTGGGGGGTGTAGGGGACGTCACGATTGGAAGCGGAAGAAGAATCCCGCCTCCAGACGCCTCTGTGGTCAATCAGCACGGGCGGTTCTTAAGACGCAAACTACAAAACCGTGTGCATTTTAAAAGATATATTTTATTTGTTTTATGCTTATGATTCAATTTGAAGATCATCGGCATCAAAGGTCAGGGGTCATCGCATACACTTCTCTTGACATATGTATGCTTTTATATTTATTCGTCTTCAAATCTTTGACCCATCATCCTTCGCCTTTCACCTTCTCTCCGTCCGTCTCAGCTCTGGCCGTCCCCTTGATTTCCGGACGAGAACTCTCACCTACAGATGGGACGCACGGCGAGGACAGTGCAGGTACTGCATCTGAAGCTACTCGTGTCCCATCTGTGAAGAGGGACCCAACCAACGTCATGTCGTCCATCTTTATATACAGTGTTCTGTCCCGTCCAGGGCTGTCCTCTCGTCCCGTCCTCTGCTGTCTGTCTTGTCCTCCAATGTCAACGTGTCCTATCGTCTTACGTGTGGGATGTTGTTGTTCAAATCAAACCACTGTCTTCTTCCCTGTGACTGACGCAGGCCCCCCCACCTCCTTGGCTCCTCCCCCACCGCCTGAGTTTTTGAATGACACGGAAAATAACTCCTCCCACACGATGCTGCCCCCCCATGAGTTGAGCAACACCACAGATGTGACCTCAGCGGCGAGGGTTTGATATCCAGGATTGTTTTGATAATCACAAAATAATTTCTGCCAAATATTTCAACGGGACAAATGTTATTTGAGATTCAAACTCTGTGATCTGTGTTTGACGTTGTCTGCAGCCTGGGACGGGCAGCACGTCGACACCCACAGCGTCCTCGGCCCCTGAGAGTGAAGCCACAGTTACCGTGACAACAGCAGGCGCCACAGAAAAGCCAGGTACCCGAGGAAGCTTCACTGCTTCTCAGCTTCCTGTTTAACAAACCACAGCTTTCAAACGCTCACACTTCTGTGGCTGCTGCACGCACGCACACACACACACACACACACACACTCTGGCACACTCATCTGGAGTCCAACACGTCAAACAGGTTGGACTCTGCTTGCATTTAACGTCTCTGTGTCTTTCAGTGGGACCTGAAAGCGGAAGGAGCTCATCATGGGGTGAGGAGGCTGTTTATTACTCTGAGCTTTCGTCACTTAATTGATCTCCCCCATTAATCTCTCCCTCCTCCTCCTCCTCCTGCAGGTTATGTGATCATGGTGCTGATCTTCATCATAATCATTGCTCTGTGTGTCATCCTCTTCTTTCTGAGGAGAGTGTCCAGGGTAGGGGAGCAGGGTCTTTATTCTTTCGAACTTTTACAAATCATGTCTTACACCGTAATGCCTTTGATTTATCTGTTTGTCCAGATGTACTCCTTCGACCTCCAGTTTCAAGATCCCGATCACTTCGGCGGTCCCACCGGCACCTTTGAACCAGTCTACCTCGATGACCTAGGTCAGTGTGTGTGTGTGTGTGTGTGAGGAAATCCAACAGTGTGTGAGACTTTGCTGACCGGTGTACTTGTGTGTTTGTTGCACGTCAGCCCCTAACGATCAGGTGACCTCCGGCGACCCTCCAGCTGCCAACGACACAAGTCCCCAGTCGGAGGAGAAGTGCTCCGATGGAGAGACTGGTACAAAAAAATCAAAGTGATCAGAGTCACAGAGACACACGTCACGTTCACAAGTTGACGGGAAAATGATCTGTCCAGCTCCACAGGAACAACCTCACGCAAACGGTCTGGACACGCCCCCTCTGAGCTGTCCCGCCGGCCCCTCGGCGGGCGAGGACCCGGCTGACTTGACCTCTGACCCACAGAGCGGCGCCAACCTGTTCTCCGATGATCCCGGAGAGACGCGGCAGAACGAAAACAACAACAATCCCTGTGAGGAGAGAGAGAGATTCACATCGAATCCGTGTGCATCCGACTCACTCGCTCCCTTCTGTCTCCCGCAGCGGTTTGCTCCAGCGACTCATTCATGGAAATAAACCTGGACGATCCAGAGTTGTGCGACCAGCTCCTCGGCTCCTCTGAAGCCACCTCCTCTGTCCTCCCCTTGTCTCCCTTCTCCTTCCCTTCCTCCTCTTAGCACGTTTCAGAAAGCAACTCGACGCCAAGATGGAGTCAGCGCCTGCGCGTCCACGTCTCCAACTGAGTTCCTCCTGATCTTCTTGGTTCTTGCACCAATAAACACGGGAAACCCAAATGTACAGTTTTTTAAATGCTGGTTTTTATTTGTACATTTTTCAAACGGGTTCAGGATTTCAGTGAGATCACACATGTATTGACATAAGTGCATTTTCTGTGATCATCCTCTGTTCATGCTCATGCTTTTTTACGTTTAGAAAGTTTAATCTAAGACTTAAAAGGGTCAAAAGATACAGGGGCGGGGGGGGCCCGCTCTGGGAGCTGCTCATCTTCCTCATTACTCTGGAATCAGAGCAGCGTTTGACCAGCACAATTAAACTGAGCACAACCATGGTGAGAGCCACAGCTGCTGCCATCACCGTGTTCCAGAGCCTGTGGCCCCTCTCCGGCTGTGACGGCACGATGGGCCTCTGTTCTCTGGGCTGATCACTGGCTGCTGTCAATAAAAGTACACGATGAAGATCAGAGAGTGGAAATCAAGAGTCTTTTTTTACTCCGCTGAGTCAACGTACCGATGACGATGAGTCGACATTCCCCATAGCTTCCATCATGATTTGTGTTGACCTCACACATGTACTGGCCGGAGTCCTCCCTCCTGAGTCTGGGCACATGAAGCCTGAGGCATCCTTCCCCAAGGACGTCCCTCTCACACTGGACTCGTCCTGAAAACTGTTCATCCTGAGACGCCCGCACCTCGGAGCCCTTATGGAGGTGATACAGGATCTTTGAGTCCCTGCGGTCGGTGGTCTGATCGCAGATGATGGACAGAGCCCTGGTGGATCTGTCAGGCATGGGGGTGAACCTCCATTCCAGTGTGACGCTGCTGTTCTCCTCGGCCTGGTAGAGGGGCTGCGGCACATTCACCACTAATGCTCCTGCTGAGAGACGCAGAGAGGACGTGAGGACCTGAACCACGAGATTGGTTAAAGTTTCTGGGCGAGGGAGAGAAGGAAGTGAACTGACCACAGACACAGGAGATCAGGATGATGAGAAGCAGGATCCAGGTGATCATCCCCTCCCTTCGAGTGGACACATTCAGTATATAACGAGGACATGTTCAATGTTCAGCTCTAAAATGTTTTATGGAGCTGGAACTTCCAGACAGTATCTCTTGGACGAGGAATGTTGTGGATCTTGTTTGGCTGGATGGCTTCTAAACTAAAATAGAACCAGCTCTCCTGTCACTGCACTCCGTTCAGAGTGCTTCAAGTAAAATATAAAAGACACAGTGAGATACTGTGAAATCAACAGGAGATGGAACCTAAAACAAACAGAGCTTAAAGAGTTGGACCGAGAAATGTAAACAAGTCAGAGAAAGAGGCCGTCAGTACAGCTGAATCCTCTCACTGGGATTGCTCTTTGTAACTCACACAACCTTGATGCCAATGTTCAATCAAAATGTTGGACTTTGAGACAAACAAACGGACACAGATTTCTCTGGTTTTCAGTTTTCAGCTTCAGCGACTTAATATGAAAAACACAAAATCACAAAAATCAATGCTGAGTATAAGTATACATACAGTACCTTGGCTGGGTTCTCTACAAATGGAGAGAAGGCGCTGGGAAAGGAAGTATTTATCCTTTAACCCACACCCATGTTGTGTTTGTTGTGCTGGTGACTCATTCAAGGTGTGTTAGGCTGAGAGAGGTGTGCGTTTGGATGGAGGAGGAGCGAGAGATAGGCGACTGATACCATAGCTGTGTGTTTTTGGGTACATTCATAGATCCAGGATGACGTCAAAGAACTGAGAGAGAAAGGAGTGAACACAAAGGCCTCCTTGCAGAGAGGCTTACCAATGCAAAGCAGACCGAAAAATAGAAAGAGGAAACATGGTGTTGACCCCTTTGCATGATGTTTGGATGTATAATGATTCTTCCAGGCAGTGCTGCTGTGGAGATGAAGAAACACACCACATGCCTGAGGCTGAGTTGGACTGGATCTGAGACATGTCCTGCAGGTTGTGTCTCCATGAACACATCCATGTTGTACAGTGGAACACTGGATCCCTGAAAGCAGGCTGAAACATGCAGTTGGCTAGTGACTTCATTTGATCTGCTCAGCACCAAATCATGAAATCGATTCAAGGCTCCTTTGTAAAGTTGAGACCTTGTGAAATCAGAGAGAAACCCAACAGTTCCCACAACGAGCAGCGCTGACGACTGTAGAGAAACAAACTGTGCTACAAGAACTAAGAAACCTCAAGAGCCAGAGAGAGAAAGAGAAACAGGAGAGAGAGGGACTGGGAACTATGGTCACACTGGTTGTTATTATGACAATAACTGACAGAAGATAGGAGTATAATAATAATAATAATAACATCACAACTATCTCCATAGTGAGATGCTGCCAGAGATACATGAGAAATAATTTGTTTTCTGCACCTTTGCCTTTTTACATAAAGCATGCTACAGAACACTGACTGTTCTCCTGTCAGTAGAAGAGGAGGAGCTGCTGTTACATTTCCCTAAATCTGCATTAGGACTGGTTTAGTTCATTGTTTGTGATGAACAGTGGCACAAACAGCGCACAGAGCAGCATCATGATGGAAGGGATCTTCTTCGGTGTCTTGTGTCTCTCAGGTCAGTGAATCACACTGTTTGTATGATGTCTAACAGGAAACCTGAATGCAGAGATTCATTGGAGTCTTCATCCATAACAACAAGAACTGGTTTCATCCTCAGGGTGCCTCACCTTCTCCACATGCCTCCTCCGTCAGTACCACTTTGAGTCTGATCCAAAGACTTGGACTGAAGCTCAGAGCTACTGCAGAGAGAGGTACACAGACCTGGCCACCATTGAAGACCCTGAACAGATGAAGGACCTTAACCACACACTTTCTGAGGCTGGTAACAGTTCCCTGGTTTGGATTGGCCTGTACAGTCACATTGACTGGAAGTGGTCAGATGGGTTCACAGGGAGTGGAGCTGACTATAGGAACTGGTTTAGGGGATATTATATCCCAAACAATTATGCAGCCAACGAGCTCTGTGTGGAAATGTGGAGTGGAGGATGGAGTGATATCGACTGCAAAACCAGAAGAAGATTTGTCTGCTACAGAGGTAACAATGTGTTTTATATTGATCTTTACTATACAACACAATTTATCAAATCTGATTTTGAAAACATTGTGTGATCTCAACAATCCCTCTTTTGTTCTCTAACTTAACTGCAGGGACATTAGAGGATTCTGACTTTGTGGCAGTGAATACAGAAAAGAACTGGACTGATTTACTGACGTCTTCCTCCTCGGCGTCACTTGGGTCACGAATATCACGACAAACTGTGCAACAGCACAAATCTGTGCAATAATAAAGCCGTTGAATACAACTAGTGAAACTTTTAAAACGGCCCCTGGGTTGTGCCTGCAGGGGGCGGCGCTCATCTCTCCGGGTGTGACTCTCCTGTGAGTCATTTCGTATTGAAACAAAGCCACACCACTGTAGTTCCCCACAGTGTCCACTGGAGGGCAGCAGTCATCAGCCTCAGATTCCAGAGCCAGGCACGGGTCACGTGAGGCCGCTGTGTGAGCGTGGGGTCAGGGGGCGTGGCCAGGCTGTCATTCCTTCACCTTTCTGACACTTCACCTGATTTATGTGAGAAAATTCAGTTCTTCATGAAGATGTCTCCAGGGCTGTTATGTCTGAGTGTGTGTGATTTTTCCAGAGCTCAGCACCTCCTCCTCCTCCTCAGATCAGTTTGTTCTGAGGGAAACACACGATTGTTGTGCAGAACAGTTTGTCTTCCTCAGCTGGAGAAAACTCTCTCTATCCACAGGGGGAGTTTCCTGTCGGGAGGAGGAGGAGGAGGAGGGAGAAGTGGGAGGAGAGGAGAGAAGGAATGTCTAAACTCAGCCATTGTATTTGGTTGTTGCACGGCCAGAGAGAGGGAGGGAGGGAGGGTGCTGGGAAGTAGAAGCCCTCTGAGAAGGAGGTGTGAGTCGATCGCTCGGCCGTCGGCGGAGGAGCAGCTCCCTCACGCCTCGTACTCGAGCCCAGAAGAGGTTCACCTCATCAAGCAGGAGGTCGACTGACCCGAGGCCTCAGGAGTCGGGAGGTGGGCTGATGTGGGGGCCTCCTTCTCAAACCAGATGAAATGATTTCCCATCCGATCACTCTTCCACCAGATTCCATCCATCTGAAGAAAACTCAGTTAGCTGATTGACTGATTTGGTTGGTGGAGGCTGACTGAAGGCGGGGGAATCCGGATCACGGGACTGGACGATCGATCAGCTGGGTCAGCTGATTGCACGGACAGGAAGCCTTGGAGCTTCGTTGCCGTGACGATGAGCGAAGCCGGGGACGTGGTCTGTGAAGGCTGGCTGCGAAAATCGCCACCGGAGAAAAAGTTACGGCGTTACGTGAGTACATAACCTGTCTGTGCTCTCCTGGTCACGCGCTCATTGAAATTATTTGGACCGTGGAGGAGTGATGTCATGACTGGATGATGGTTCATGGCTGCCTTCAGGGGTGTGTCCCAGTGCTCAGTTTGAGGCCATGATGATTTGTTGGTTTGGCCTCTGTTTACACACTGTTCACTCACTTCCTGAAACTACAGGACACGGCTGTCTGTCGCTCTGCTTTTGATCTCAGGATGTAAATCCACCTAATACCATTTATCTGATCAATATTATTTCATTTGACGAATTAAGGATGTTTTTTAACGTATAATTCATCAAGAATCAACAAAATATCTGCCCAGCATCTAAATGAAAACAGATGAGTAGATAAAGTCAGCAAATCTCAATTTCCAGTTAAAAGGCAGCTTACACACACACACACACACACAGCATATCTGACATGCCTTGCCAGTGAGTTAATCACATCTCTCCCTCTCTCTCGTTCTATCGGCTCCTCCTGTTTACAAAGTAAAGTGAATGAGGGTTTGAATTAAAAAGATCACATCAAATAAAGTTTGTCTTTTCTGCCTTACTGCTGTTAAAATACATGAACAGGACTACAACACCCATAATCCTTAGCGTCAGACACAGCAGCTGAACATGGAGGCCTGAGTGTTTCAGCAGATGAAGAAGGAGAAGAAAACTGAAACGGTAGAACCCTTTGTTCAGAGTGTGTTTACATTCAGGATGATATATACAACTCACTCTGCACACACACACACACACACACACACGCCCATGGAGCAGCTGCGTGTCTACTGTCAACACTCATACACAGTTTTACAACAGCAGAGGAGTGTGTGTGTGTGTGTGTGTTCATTTTAAGCTCTGGGCCAAAGTTCACAGAGTGTACCTCATCTTACGCTCCCTGTGTGTGTGTGTGCGTGCGCACCCTGAATTATGTAAGAAGCTAATCGCTCTCAGCTGGGCCTGTTTAGAAGATCAGGCCTCCCTAAAGATTTAGAGGTTTGGAAACACACACACTGGAATAGAACCAAGCAGAATGATGGAGTGAATTAAATCTTTAGCACAAACGTCACACACGTCAGGTCAAACACAGTTTAGGGACAAAGTGTCTTTGGTTTCTTATTATCTTTAATCTTTAAATTTAATTTAAAGTCCTGAAGTGCTTTGATTGCGGTGGGACTCGTTTGACATCAGGACGCCACCGTCACTGCAAACGGTGTCATGAGGTCACGTGCTGGTGAGCTGGGACGTGACCAGAGCTTAAAGAGTTTTTCAGGTCTGTTGTTAATTTTGGAGGCAGGATGGAGGAAGTGTGTTTTTAGATCCATTGTGCCAGCTTCCTGCCAGAGGTCAGAGGTCGATGGAAGGAACCAAACTAAAGGAGAAAGCAGAAGGAAAAAGTGAAGAAGAGATCAGAGAAGGGCAGTGTGGACATCTAAGAAGCATGGTTCAGTTTGCTCCAAGACTGAGAAGTCCAAAGGTCAGAACCAAAGGCGGCGTGAAAGTGACCTCAGCAGCGGCTGCTGACGCTCACAGAAACTGGACTGATCGCATCTGTGCAGCCGCCTGAACACGACTGATCATCAAACAGAATAACCGGCATTTCCTGTTCAGCTCCTTCCTCTTCCTGTCTGTGTTTGGAGAGAAATGAGTGAGCACCATTTAATCACTGTGCACACACACAGGGATGGTGATTCATGTCTGAAATGTGAGTCGTCATTGCATGGATTGCTCTTGTGGGATGGACCCTACCCATAATCCTCAGAGAAGAGAGCTCATGCTGGCGGCTTCCCATCATGTGTTGTGGTTTTTTTAATTTAATGTCAGAACTTGAAAACTCAACCCCTCCCCCCGTGTTCCTCCAGGCGTGGAAGCGGCGATGGTTCGTCCTGCGGAGCGGCCGACTGAGCGGAGAGCCGGACGTTTTACAGTATTACAAGAACCAACAGTCCCGTCGACCGATCAGGACCATCAACCTGAACCTGTGCGAACAGGTAAAGCACGCGGACACGCAGCTCGAGAGACGGTCACCTGTAGCCCGCCCCTTTAAGAACCCCTCCTCTCCCTCAGGTGGACGCCGGCCTGTCGTTCACCAAGAAGGAGCTGGAGAACAGCTTCGTGTTCGACCTGAGGACGGAGGAGAGGACCTGGTACCTGGTGGCCGAGTCTGAGGAGGACATGAACCGCTGGGTGTCCTGCATCTGCCTGATCTGCGGCTTCAACCCGACAGAGGAGGGTACGGCAGCATCGGTCTTGTCTTGTTCTGGTCGTTTGTGTGGGCTGCGGCTGAGTCAGTGTGAAAACCTGCGGGGGGACGGAGGAGCGAGGACACGCAGTGAGAGATATGGACAGAGGTGGATGGGACAATGTTTATAAATATCAGAGTGTGGTATTTGATTCAGCAGCTTCTCTGTGGAAGGAAAGAAAGGCGTAAACTCTGGTACCAACTACATAATAAAAACTCCAATAAAACGCCAATACCCACAATGCCCTGCAGGGAGACAGACCTCAGTGTTGTGCTCAGGCAGGTGTTCGCTAATCTGACGTCTCATTTTGTCCAGTTCCAGTCAGACCTCCTGTGTCCGACCCACTGTCCATCACCATGGTGACCCCCTCCACCTCCACGGCAGCAGTTGCGGCCCCGCCCCCTTACGACCCGGTGAGCGTGCGGAGCCCGGAGCCGGCCGGCCGCACGGAGGACGACTACCTGTGGCTGTCGCACTGTCAGAGTCACATCAGGTGAACGAGGGACGGCTGTCTGGGTTCCAGACTGAGAGGTTTAGCGCTTCTGACGCTGGTGTGTGTCTCTAGACCTTTAGGCTCGTCCGTCTCTCTGGAAATCGACTACGGCAACCTCTGCCCTCCTCCCTCTGCCACCTCCTCCTCCTCTTCCTCCTCGTCCTCTCCGTCCCTCCTTCCAAACGGCCTCCCTCATGCGGCCTCCTCTAAGACGGCCCCGTGGACAGTGAGACCTCTCAGCCAGTCTCTGGACACCATTGTGACCTCTGACCCCCAGAGGCGGGCAGGCCGACCTCGCTGTCACCCCTCGCCCCACCCCAGGAAGCACTCGCTGGACATCCACCTGCGTCCCGTGGCGATTCCTCTCATTGAGGACACGCCCCCCAGCGTGCATCAGAACATGCACTCGTACCAAATCCCGCGTCCTGCGTCCACGCCACAGCCGCGCCCCCCCCGCCGGCCCTCCTCCACACCAAGCGTGGACTCTTTGACGCAGACGGAGCTCCACGCGTCCGTCCCGACTCCTCCCCCACGACCACCGAAGCCCTCGGCTGTGGGGGTGGGACCTGCGACGCTCCCCCGCTCCTACTCAGAGTCCGAGAGGAGAGATGGAGCTACGGACGGAGGTGGGGGAGGTCTGCCGAGGAGCAGCACCGTCAGCATCCCTGGACGCACGCAGACAGGTAAGAGGGGAGCAGCGTGATTGACAGCTGGCACTGTTCAATCGGGTGCAGGTGGGCGTGTGTCGATGGCACAGCCACCCCCAGCAGGGGGCGGCGGCGGCGCCGTGACCCTGCAGCTCGCTCAGAGGGGGCGGGGCTCATGAAGAGGCCGTGACTATGAGAGCCTGTTTGCACCTCGCTGCTGCTGGATTAGGTTTCATTCGCGCACTTTGCCCCCTCAGCAGCACAAAGACTGTGTTTTCCGCCAAATCTGGTTCTGGTGAAATCGCACATTGTCGGAAACAGATTAATGGCGACAGCCGTTACATTCATGAAGGCTCGATAGACTCAGGAGATTTATCCTCGCATGTCAAAGGTTTTAATGCTGAATGATGGAGCAGTTAAAGGAAACTTCCACCGCTCCGTTTCAGGTTGCGAGTCCTTCTTCATCCCTCAGTCGCTGTCGGACCGAGCGAGCATGTTCGAGTTCAGCGACAGCTTCAACAGCTACTTTGTAAGTTGAAACTTTATTACTATACTTTTAACAAAATACAAACAGTGAGAGAATTGACCTCTGACCTCATCGTCCTCTCTCAGTTGAATAAAGGCATGGTGCCTCTGGGAAGCGTTTGCTCTGAAGACGATGACATGGATGAAAACTATGTTCCCATGAGCGCTGCCACCACCGAGCCGCCTGTGGCTCCAAGGTCAGTCCCCCCCCCCCATCAACAAACCCAGAAGAAAACACAACTTCAGTCATGTCTTTGTCCTCCAGGGTGCCTCCTCACTCCGACCCCTCCGTGCCTTTCCAAGATGCCAACTATGTGGCCATGATCCCCAAGAACCCCTCCCTCCCCTCTCAGCCCGCCGCAGGAGATATGGCGTCCCTGGGGAGGCAGGTGCCTCCGCCCGTGCACATGGGCTTCCGCAACCCCTCCGGCCCTCCCCTCACCCCGCCGCTGCGGAGGAACACCGTGACCGCGGGAGGAGGCCCGCAGAAGGAGTGCGCGCCCCCTCCGATCCACCGCGACCTGAAACCTCAACGCAGAGGTGAGGGAGAGCGGTGACGGGAGGATGTGTCGATCTCTTTGTTCTGATCCGGTGACACAGGCGGCTGGCTGCAGTATAACTAATGTGCCCGTTCTGTGCCCCCCCAGTGAAACCCGCTCCTCTGGACATCACGTTAGTGCAGCAGCAAGACTGGCAGGAAGTCCCGCCCCCTGTCCGCTCACCTGTCACCAGAACCTTCACACGAGAGTAAGCTGCTGTGTGTGTGTGTGTGTGTGTGTGTGTGTGTGTGTGTGAGAGGCTCAGTCAGATGAGTGAATGTGCTGCACTCTGCCTCCCTCGTGTGGCAGTGCAGGAGTATTACATATGACAATAACCTGAGAGTGTTCAATCAGCTGTGTGTGTGTGTGTGTGTGTGTGTGTCAGTCCGTCCATCCGTCAGTCCACCAGGCACAGCTCGCCCCACAGCTCCTCCCCTTCGTCAGACTCTGACGACCCAGATGACAGCTATGTTGCCATGACGACCTCCAACCTCAGTTTCAGTGCCGGGGAGCTGGTAAGATTCCTTCTTTCCTTACTTACTCCTTTGCTCCCTTCTATGCATCCTTCTTCTCATCCATGGTGTCCTTCCTCCTTTGACTCCGATATAAGTTCTCAGTGTGTGTGTGTGTGTGCGTGCAGTCTCTCAGGCTCATGCTGCACCGAGCTTCAGAGGGCGGAGTCAGCAGCCCGTTGCTACGGCGAGCCAGAGGCGACAAACAGGTGGAATACCTGGACTTGGACCTCCACACTGGACGATCAACACCACCGAGACAAGTAAAACTGCTCTGCTCTCTCTCTCTCTCTCTCTCTGTCTAACGTTATTAAAGTTCTGCGTTCGTGTTTCTCCTCGACCAGAAGCGATGCACGGCAGCGGGCGGAGGCACTGACAAACAGACTGGAGCTGGCGAGGAGCGTGCACGAGGGGAGAGCACGCGTGTGGACTATGTGGTGGTGGACCCCAAGAGAACCAAGGCCCTGAGGAACACCAGGGAAGCGTGGCATGATGGGAGGATGTCCACGGAGAAAGACAAAACCTAGACACTGTAGTTTTTAAACAAAATGGAACCTTCTGTTTGTTTCATTTGTAGTCAACATCCCAGCAGACTTAGATGACATCACTGTGACCTTTGACCTCTGTAATCAAATCTTGAATCCAACTGAGAAATGGTGAAAATGTGAATCTGATGATTCAGTTGTGATTCAGGAATCAACGAATGAATAAACCTAAGACACCGGACCTCATGCGTTTTTCTTACTAGATTTTTAAATAATAATAATAATAATAATAATAATAAATGTTATAATAGATAATTAAACAAAACAACCCAAGTCTGCGAGCATTTCATAAAGCGTGGTTGTCACGTTGTTTGTGTAGCGCGCCTGCAGGTGCTCTGCCTCAGGCGTTGATTTGAATACGGTTTTAAATTGGTGCAGATTTGAATAAGGATAATTCAACCTGTGCACGTTTCCGTGCACCGCAACTGAGCTGTGTCTAATGATGTAAACAAAAAAAACATTAAGTTCAACAATCATTTGTGACCCCTGAAAACAGACTAAAGACTTAAATAGCAGAACGTGGTTGTATTGATCGTTTTCTTTGCCTCTGTTGGCAAAAACTAGCATTACTGTCATGTTGAATGTATGGTCAGTGTTTATACAGTGTGAATATACTCAGAATGTGTCCTTTAAAGGATTGAATCAAATGTTTTATGACCGTGTGTGTGATAGTGTGAACTCTCAGTGCCGACGTGCTGCTGAAAAATACAAAGGGAAGAATTGATTGACAGTGGTCGATTAGTTAAAAAACATGCAAAACCAGCACAGTGTCACACACACACACACACACACACACACTCAGACGTGTTGAGCCTGCTGCTGAGGTGAGTGCGTTCTCTAGTACTAGTGTTTCAGTATTTTACTTTACACAAACTTTAAAGCACCTCTTTGAAACATCTTTTCTCTTTCAAACAGCAGCTGGATGAGAAGGAGGAGAGAGTCCCGGCTTCCACTGTCACTCAGCTCCAGAGGGTCGAGGAGAGAAGCCGAGCTAAAACACTGAGAGTTTATCTGCATCCAGACGAGATGACGTTTGATTTAACTTTGACCTGTGCTGCCTCAAACTTTAGTTCTTCCATCCCTTCCAGCTACAATTTCTACTGTCAAATGCACGAATGCATCACCTCCTCGGACAACTTTTTCAGTGTCGTGGTCATCAGCAGCTTAAACTTTGTCCTCATCCTCCCCCTCAGCGTCTACGTCCTGTTTCTGGGTTGGCGACGCTGGCGGAGCTCCGGGGCGCCGCCGAGCCACGCTGACATGTTCACCTACCACATGGCTGTCATGGACCTGCTGTACGTCCTCGGGTGCAGCTTCATATGCTTCGGCTCCCACACTAACATCTCAGCGATGGAGGTGGTTGGAGTCTGGCTCTATTTTGGCACGACGCCGGGACAGATGTTTTTTCACACCCTGACCTGCGTGGAGCGCTACCTAGCCGTGGTCCACCCCATCACGTATCTGCGCCTGAGGAAGACGAGCGGGGTCACGATCAGGAACGTGGCCATCGGCGCCGTCTGGCTGCTGAGTTTGACCTGGATGAATTTTGTGCTGCTGGATACGTTCACCTGCTCGGCCATTACTTTTACTGTGACGGGCTCCACCTTCGCTGTCGTCTCTTTCTGCTGCTTTTCTGTCGTTTGCGTTTTGAATCGCCCGGGGCCAGCCGACAGGGCCGGGGACAGACAGCACGTCGACCGGTCAAAGCGGAGGGCGTTGCATACCATTAACGCCATAATGGGAGCGCTGATGCTGAGGTTTGGAGGGAGCATCGTGTCTGCCGCCCTGTACCCGATGATGCTGGAGCTGGATAAAGTCTGTGTTCTGTGGCAGATCGTGTTCTGGTGCTGCCTGCCCAGCGGCCTGGTGCTACCGCTGCTCTGTCTGCACAGAGAGGGGAAGTTAGCGTGTTGTCAGAGACACGCCGATTAAACCACGTGAACCCCGCCTCCTCCGTGTTAGTGTCTAGTTTCTGTAGTTTTGAGTCGACTTTGACGGATTGCGGCGTCCGTATAGAACAATTCATTGAGGACCAGCTCACTACTGCCCTCTAGTGGTATTGCAACACCTAGCGGGCGGTAGGATGTTGGGTGGCAAATTTATTTCTTTCCTATTTGATTTATTTTCAAACAAACAGTGATGTGATGGCGTGAAATAGAATTCTGTCTGCAACTGTTCCATTAGATTCACCCCGACACGTAAATATCTTTTGAAATATTCACGTGTGCGCGTCGTCTCCGTCTGACCTGACTGCACAAACTTTGCAGTATTTCCAATCACTGTCGTTTTTCATTTGCATCATGCAATTAACATATGGCATCAAGTGTCATTAAGTGTTTTGCAAAATGCAAAGAGATCCCAATGACAGACTCTTAATGTAAAACCACCCGTGAACCGCCAGTTGATATTCCTGCGAGCAGGTGCAGAGACTCCAGACACGCAAGAGGACGGCGGTCAGCAACCACAGCTCGCTCTCTGGTGAGTACTTTGGAAACTTTATCCCCTGCCCTCACGCTTCTTCGAGTGTTTGCTTTGATGAGTAAAAAACGCTCGCCTGAACTTGTTGCATGGGGAGTTTAAAGTTTTCATCCTCTTCTTCTTTTTCTCTTGCAGCGTTACTCCACTCACCATGTCAGCGGAAATCTCCTCCCCTTCCTCCTCCAATCTCTCGCTCCACCCCCTGCTCTCCTCCTCCTCACTGAACTCCTCCACCTCCTCCTCCTCTTCGCTCATCAGGTGCTTGGAGATCACGGTCGGCTCGCACATCTTAGCCGCCGTGACCTGTTCCTACGTCCTCGTCTTCGTCCCCCTCTCCGTCTACATCCTCCGCCTGGGGCTGCAGCGCATGCGCTCCGCCCCCACAGCGACCAGCAGCCTGGACGTCTTCACCTACAACATCGTCGCCATGGAGCTGGTGGGCGTGTTGGGCTGCTGCATCTACTGCTACAGCATCTACACCGGCATGGCAGTGCCGAAGCAGGTGGGGGTTTATATGATGAGCAGCATCACTGCTGGACAGATGTTGTTCCACATCCTCACCTGCCTCGAGCGCTACCTGGCCATCATTCATCCCGTTCTCTACCTGCGTTTGAGGAAGGTGGGCGGAGACAGACTCAGAAATATCAGCATTGGGTTCGTTTGGGCTTTTTCCTTGGCGTGGTTCGGAGTAACAGCTCAGTTCAGCCCCATTTTTCCCACAATCCCCATCACTGTCGTCTTGGCCTCCTCCTTCATCATCTCCTCCTTCTTCAGCCTCTCCGTCCTCTGCGCTCTGATTCGTCCGGGGCCCGGGGAAGGGGGCGGGGACAGGGTGGACCTGCTGAAGAGGAGGGCGTTCCACACCATCGCCGCCATCACCGGAGTGCTGTCTGTGCGGTTTGGGGGACAGCTGCTGTTCTTCCTGCTGGACGCCGCTGCGCTGCTCAGCCACAGGGTCGGCTGTGTGCTGTTGCTGTCCGGGACTCTTTTCTACGTTCCCAGCAGTTATGTCCTGCCGCTGCTGTTTCTGCACCGCCATGGAAAACTGCGAATCTGAAGGAGGTCAAGGCGAAGACGGAGGACGCACATGAGAGATAAAACTGTAATCATCTGAAAGAAAATAAGAGGGTTTGCTGTGTGAGAGTTTAGTTACACCAACAGATCCAGGCTCTTCTGCTGGTTGGGTTTCACAATTAAAAATAATAATAAATAAACACCATGCTGCAGTTTTTCATGCTGTAGAAAAATGAAATATAACAATGAATAAAGGTGAATTTTTGCTCTCTGAATATGTCTGATTCTTTTCTACATGATCCATGAAGTCAAGAAACAAAGTCTCATCCAAATAAGTTCAGTGCATTTCTGCATAATCCTGCAAACAAACAGACACACACACAAAACAAAAAAAAAAAAAAAAAAACAATCAACAGAGATGAGAACATCACGTCATTGGTGTAGATTATTAAAATATCATTCCCCTATAAACTAAGCCCACTAGTTCCATTAATAATAATTATTACCAACAATAAGTAATAGCAAATATTTTACAGATAAATAGGCCACGTGTGTTGCCACTTATCTTACAGATAAGATCAAATAAAATAAAGAACGGGGGTTTGTGTGCTCAGCTGCTCTGAGCTGATTTGACTGAGTTCAACCACATTTTTTATTCAGCTTTTTTGATGGACGACACATCGCCGTGCACGCAGCCCTCAGCCCTGAATTTGCCTTCGAAATGATGAGCAAAGATAAATAAATGAGATGAACATCATGCAAAGAGCTCATGGTCATGGGACGGCCAGTCTGTCTCACGCCACCGCCATGTTTTAACAGCGCACGCCTCCGTCCACCCCTCAGTGGCTCTGGACAGAGGGAAGAGGTCAGTTCCTTGAACGATCCTTCGATATTTTAGAAAACAATTATATTTTCTAAGTTCAGTATATTTATGATGATGATGATGCTAATGTTGTGTGTGTTATGTATAAGAAGAAATTCTTGATTTTATTAATTTCACGAATTTACAAATGCATCTGTCTGTTTAAATTTTTTGACCCTTCTCTCTTCTAACTATATTCCTTCCTTTCTTCCTCCGTTCCACCCGTTCTTTAATCTTCTTCAGTATGTTCTCAACAGCTGGACTTTTAATGTGAAACAGACAGCAGATTTAAAATTTCTGTTGATTTATTTTTCCAGCTGCGTGAAAATGTACGATAACTCCTCTGCTCCTCCGGACGGCTCCCTTCCTCCTCATCTCCGCCCTCCCCTCATCTCCTCCAATGACTCCTCCCCTGTCAGCTGCTTCTTAACCACACCCAGTTCCTCCATCTTCATCATCTTCACCTTCACCAACATCCTCCTCCTCCTGCCTCTCTCCATCTCCGTCCTTGCCTTTGGCTTCTGGGATTGGTGGAAACGGCACGCCGGCGTGCCGACAAATTCTGTCGACATCTTCACCTACCACATGGTCGCCATGGAGATTATGGGCATGTGCGGGTCGATCTGCTGCACCTGCGGCAGCTTCCTTCGTCACCTGAAGATGATCGGTGTGGGATGCAACATGTTTGCAATCATCTCGTGTATAAAGATGTTCTTCCACGTCCTTACCTGTGTCGAGCGATACATGGCGGTCGTTCACCCAATCACGTACCTTAGTCTGAGTAAGAGCGGCGGGGTCATGATCAGAAACATCAGCATCGGGTGCGTGTGGTTGATTTTGGCCGTAGTGTTGACGCTGAGATTCACACTCCCCCCAAACTTCAACATGATCCTGTTCTTCTGTAATCTGAGTTTCTCCCTGGTCGTCGTCTCTTTCTGCAGCTTCGCTGTTCTCCGTGTCCTGATTCGTCCAGGCCCCGGGGAAGGCGAGGGCAAGGGAAGCAGCGACAAATTAAAGCTCAAGGCATTCTCCATCATCATGATGATAATGGCGGTGCTGTTGATGAGGTTTGGGGGGAATCTGGTCTGTCAGTCTTTGGGGTCCTCGTCCGTGCTGAGCCACAGCATCAGCTGTGCCTTGCAGGTGTCGGGCATCTGGTTCTGTCTGCCCAGCAGCTACGTGCTGCCACTGCTGTTTCTGAGCAGAGAAGGAAGACACCTGTGTTTCAAACACTGAATCTGGGCAACGAGCAGAAAGAACAGGCAGTTTGAAACATTCTCTGTTGACAACTAAGATTGTAGAGAAATAAATGATCATGCAGCTCAAACACAATTAGAAGAAAGTGAAGGAAAATGGAATAAAATGATTCTGCACTGGTCAACTTCAAAATAAAACAATTGAAAAAGTTTCTCCTTCTTGATTAATCTTTATTATTTAATGAAGTAAGCACGGGCAACATAAAAGAGTTACATTATTTTTACGTTTCTTTTTTAATCATCAAATTACAACAGGAAATTAATACAGAGATAAAAAAAATCTTATAAAATCTAGATAAAACTTTACTAAAAGGCACAATTAACACAGGGATACAAGATTAAAACCATAAAACATACTAAATACATTATGTATTCTCTTGTATTCGAAAAGTGTTTATTATATATATATATATATATATATATATGCCTGAGCTGTTTTAAGGTTTACTGCTTCGTTCAAGAAGGAGCTGAAAAGTCCTATTTTTTTGAGTTGGACCTGAAATTCTCATCCTCACGTCCCCTCAGTTTATTCGTCAACCTAAGTGTCAATCTCTCATTTGCCAATCAGAAAAGAGTATTCCAGCCTGACAGGTGGCGCGGCGCAAAGGGGGCGGGACTAATTAAGAAGGAAACACAACATGAAAACCGGAAAAACATCCCGTGATGCTAACCGTTAGCCGTAGCTAGTTGTACGCTAACCCGAGTTAATGAACTTGTGAAGGTTTTTGTCCCTATGAATGGCGATAAAACTAAAGTGCGGGCGGGGTTTGTTTTCGACTCAGTGATTTTACTTAACTACACTGGTGCCATTTTTAAATATGGAGTCTTGCCGCCCGTGTGGACACCGGAGGAAACTGCAGGACACCGTTTCTCGGTGAGTGTGCATAAGTGAAGTTATGGGAAATCTAACCATGAAGAGAAAACATTTACCAGAGCTGAGCATCACACAGATTTACAACCCTTACAATCAACGTCCCTAATGTCCTGCATTCATCTTTTATGAACAGAATGTCAACGGGAGACAGAAATAAATAAATGATAATAAAATTTAAAACATGTTTAGAAGCTGCCTGTTGTGGCGTAAATTCGTATCATGTATGTACTCATGGTTCTGTTGTTCCAGATCTTGTCTAGACAAACACATTTGACAAAGATTTGTTTTCCACTGATTTCGCTTTTCTGCAATGGTGTATAATAAATTGGAAGAGGTTGTTTTGGCTTTCTAATTACGGCGATGCTATGACCTCCTGGCTGACCTTCATGGACTCTCTCTCGACTCAGAGTTGTACAAACAACATGGGAGTTTTCCCACTCGGTGTAGAAACAGCAGGGGTGTCACCAGATTTCCAGGGAGAGAGAAGTAGAAACTAATTGTCACTGGCAAACACTGGTCATTCACCACTTGAGACCGATTCAGTATGAAGCCAACCAGAATCCCAACAAGCCACACTAAGAGCATGGTCAGTATGGCCATGGTGGTGTAAAAGGCCCTCTGCTTGAATTGCCTAGCCCGGCCCCCCTCCCCTGGCCCTGGGTGTTTTAGAGCATGGACAACAGAGAGGCCACAGAAAGAGACGACAACCAAGGTGATGACGAGGGTGAAGAACAATGGGATGTCGCCAAAAAAAGGATAACACAGATTAACTGCAGCCGTCCCTGCAGCGACGAGCAGTAGGGCGAACCCACTGCTGATATAAATTATCTTTACTGCATTCCGACTTCGCAGGCGCAGATACACGATCGGATGAACGACCGCCAGGTAGTGGTCAACGCAGGTTAAGCAACTGTAAAGCAATTGTCCAGGGAAAGAGACAGAAAATATCAAGAACAAGGCTATCATCACTGATGGAGCTTTGGTTTGGGTGATGCAAAAGTTGAGAACGGCCACTAAGACGTGAAGTATCTCCAGAGCAACCGAGTGGTAGGTTAAGATATCAGAGTGGCTCAATGTTGCGTCAGGGCTTCGATGCCGCCATCGCTGGTGACCCACAGAGATGATGAGGACGCAGAGTGGAAGGAAGAAGATGACTTTGATAATGGCGTAGATGCCGGTAGAAACCTGGGTGGAGAAGCTGTTAAGGCAGCTGCCATATTGATTGGAGTAAGAGGAGTTGACTGACATGACTCGCCTGGAGAAGAAAAGATCAATGGAAATCAATGGACGATCAAATGGAAAAATTCCAGAGTCAGATCTGTTCTGTTAATTTAATATATGTTAAAACCCACACTTCCCCGTGCCACAGTAAAAGCCCCACAGAGGTTTTGGGGACTTTTATTGTGACAGCTCTGATCTAAGAGAAACGATGCAGTAATAATCTTTAAGACACATACCTCTGTCGTGAGTAGCTCTCGTGTGTGCTCTCACTTTCTCCTCCTGCTGTTTTCTAAACACCCAGCTTGAGAAAAACGAATGGGAGCAGAGCTGTGGCTTAAATCCTTTGCATGCTGGGTAAACTCAGTGTTTTGCTGTTTGAACAGTGCTCCATGCAAACTGAACCGAGGTCATTTACTTTCCAGAGAAGACATTAACAGAAAACAAATGAAGACAAATATCCGAGGTGTGGACGCTGCCATCTTGCACCACTGATGTCCTGGATTTGAATAGACGCCACTCTTAGTCTCAGCTCATTTGATTCCTGTCACACTGGTGATGAATGCAGCTTTGTTAAAGTCGTCGCACTTGTTGTTACTGGTCATCCTTCCTGGATGTTTCGTAATGTATATATTTACATTTTTTTGTCGTCCTGTTTTAGCACCTTCATGTTCCTGATGATAATTATGTTGCCTGCTAGATTCACCAAAACAAAACTCTCCTCTGGGAGGATTTTTCACCATGATTATAAAACAGAAACATGCTGCTCATGGCCCCTTTCCACCAGCAGGGGGCGTCTTTGACCACCTGCTGTGTTGAGCCTCTGCTCCAAAATGTGATAAAGACTCAGTTTGAGCAAGGGGGGGGGGTCAGAGGTCACATATTGAGCTTCAGCCTCCTGGTGATGTGCCTGCAGGAGAACGGCTGGCATTATGACAGTGTTTACTGACAATTTACAATTTTCCTACATTAACAAACTCCTCCGGCGGAATGAATCTCAAGTCTCAGCCTAAAGTGAACTACGAAGCATTATCCAATCAAGTCGACGCTCCACCTTCTGGACACAGGCATGCTTTATACTGTGTGGCTGCGAGGGCCCCATCATCGCCTCATTCAGCTTTAATCACTGTTCTTCTTGTTGTCCTTGACCTTGCAGCATGGCTAACTGCCTCCACTCTTAACTGCATTCAGAACCTTTTTAGTTTTTTTAGCCCTTTCACACTTTCTCTACTGCAGCCATCAAATCTAAAAATGGCTCCAGCTCTCAGCCCCTGCAGCGGCCCCTTGGTTCACCCAGCTAATCAGATTATTTCTGCACCATAAAAGTGTTTTTGGGGGGGAACGAAAGTCTCTGCCTCTTTTCCTCTGATTGTGTCGACGTGTTCTGTGCGATGTCGCACGCTCTATTTTTATTTTATTTGCTCCGATTCATTCACACGTGCCCTCTCGTTTTATCTCCGCGCATCTCGCTGTACCCTCACCGGTGTGTGCACGTCCTGTCTCCCTACGGAAATGAAAAATGGAAACTGCATTCATCCGATGAAAACACTCCCCCTCTGCTCCCCACCTCATCTTTTCTAACGCCGTCACCCAAACACTGAGCGGCGTCCAGGCGCAGACGGGATGAAAGTGTAGCAGAGCGGGCACAGGAAGTCGGGGCTGATGGGATTGGGGTTGCAGTGTTTTCAGGATGCTAATCTGTTTACCAGCTCAGGTGAAAGGAGGACGGCGGATGCTCTTTGTGCGGAGGTAGAAGCTGGAACAGAAGAGAATGCAGCTCAGTGTAACAGCTCTGACTTCCATCCATCCATCTGTTTCATCATCTCCTCCTTAAATTGATTGCTCCAGAGAGGACGGACATTAACTCCACTTGATTAATATGACTCCACTCCTGCTTGTCACTTAACTCAATTACAACAAAGGGTCATTAAAGATGACGCCGATGTCGTTGGTCGTGAACATGAATCCAGAAAACCCAAAGATTAGCTCAATAAGAGGATTCTATATGTACGTCAGTGATGCAATGAAATCAACATGAATCTTTACGAATCCTGCCCGGCTCGTTGTTCTGCCAGTTTATCTCATCTACCTGATTGAAAGGCATCTTTGATATCGCTATCACTGACACTTGGAGAAATGAGCACGCTGTGAAATCTTCGCTGCTCTTTATTTCCCCCATCCATCCATCAGGGTCATGGTGAACTCGCTCTGCCTCCTCCAGTCTCTGCAAGTGTGTGTGTTTGTTTGCGAGAGTGAGTTTTTAGATTCGATGTGAGGCTGTGCGGTGCGTTCGCCTGCCTCCCTCGTCTGAGAGCTGAAGTGCGAGGGCAAGGTGACTTTGCTGTAATCCGTCAATTTGGGTTTTTGCACACGGAAACCTGCGGCGGGGCGACGACAAAGGAGGAAGCTAAATGGCAGCAGACGCATGGGGAGAGAGAAAATCTCCAAGAGGGGAAGAAGAGAGGAGAATGAAGAGGCAGAGAAAGCTGGTTTTCTAATCCTCCAGTCTTCTATTCACATGAGACCGACTTTATGGAGTTATGTAAAGACATCATGGAGTTAAGAGCCATTTCCTTCAACCTCTGCCCTCTGCTGAAGATATGGAGCTTGTGACCATTTGAGCGCACCCCAGAGGCCACTCAGTAAGGAGATTATGTGTACACACTGATACCCTGTATCGGGCCGACTGTTAAAGCTGCTGTATGCAGCTCATACAAGGATAGAGTCCAGAATAGGTTGGATGTTAATTCACCTGATGCTCACCTCCCGTCCACGGACTCCGACCAGTGTCGGATGTTTGTTCAGTTTGTCGGTGCGCTTCCTGCCGGCCCAGAACTTTGTCTCAGTCTGAACCCAGAGCAACTGCAGCAGATGATAATGGTCGCTGTTGGCTGATCCCTCCCTGGCAGCCACGCCGGTGATGCCACAATCACTGTGACGGAGATTTAATCAGCGCTCTGCTCCCTCCAGGCCAATGCCAGACCATTTTCATAATCATAATGATTTCTAACCCCGACATGGATCTGTGCTGCATATGAGGGGTGTTCTCCCTTTGTGATTTGTCTCATTCTTCTTTCTGCTAGTCTTGATTCTCCTTTCTTTCTTTTTTTTAAGTTGGTGCAGTTTTGATGAAGAAGTAACCTCTGCGACATTTTAGTTCAGCCTGAATGATTCGATGCCCTTTTGACCTGTCAGTAAACTGAGTCGCTCGTTTTTACGCTGTTGAAAATCGAGAGCGCTTACAGGCAAGGTCGCCCTGACACTCAGGCATCTGTGAAGGGAAATCTGTCGCTGATGTGGAATGAGGAAGTCAGGGGAAGAGGAGGAGCAGTAAGTGAATTAAAGAAAGGTTAGGAGGCTGAGCACAGGAGGAGAGGAGGTCTGTGAGGAGGTGAAGTAGGACGAGGTGGTTGTTCTCGAGGTTCCTGGTGGAGGAGAGCTCAATGAATGAAAGAGTGAGAGGGAGGACAGGGAGGAGAAGAAAGAGATGGAGGAGCTGCAGAGTGACAGGAGAGGGGAAAGGAAATTAATTGTCTGGTAGAGCACTTAAGGTTTTGAGTTGCAAAGCATTCTGGGTGCACTTAGCAGTGGATTCTGATACTGAATTTCTTAATTAACTGTTGCATTGTGGGAGGCTGATGAACTGAGGGGTATAGAAACATGTTCTCTGCGGCCTCCTTCATTGGTTGAGAGTATTCTTAACTGTTGCTAATGCTAATGCTTATAAACACACACACAATGACCTTTTGGGGTATGTTACCATATAAGCCGATGCCTGCAGACAATCTGTGTGTGTGTGTGGACACTGATTAAGCTCAGACACACACGCGTCAACAAACTACTGTCCTGGAGAATGTCACATACTTGCACAGCCCTCGTCCCTCTCTTTGCTTTGTTTCCTCTCCTCTCCTCCTCTTCTCCTCCATGTTAATGCTCTCCCCCCTCTCCACTTCCCCGAGCTCTTAACCTCTCCTCTGCTCCCTCATCCGTCATGTTCCCCCCGTCTTTGATCCCTGCCATGTCTGCGCCTCTTTTTCTTCTCCTTATTTCTTTCTCCTACGTACTTCCCTCCCTCTCTCCATCTTTCCATTCATCTTCTTGTGATGATGCAGTAATTGAATCAGGTGTCCCATGGATACTGACTCCCACACACTGCGCAGAACAAACAGACACACACAAACACGCCGGCCAGGCCAAAGCAGGAGTAATGGCCGTGGCACCAGGTGTCTGTGTTATGATGGATTATACGTGTTCACATGCACACACACACACACACGCTTAGAGACATTCATTCTTTCCCCTTATCGAGTTTAGTATCAAAAGGAATGAGTACATGTAGTAAACAGGCAAGTGTCCTCAAGTTCATCAGGTCGTCCCCTTGTCTTCGTCTTTGCCTGTCTCTCGTGTGGCTACAGGGGGCGCTGTTGCTTGTTAAAGTTGCATAGTGGAGCTTTAAAGGTTTCTTTATTGTCTGGATATGTTTTATTATCCTTTTTTTAAATAAAATGTTTATGACTCTAAGCACATGTTTTACCAAAGAATCATAATCTACAAATCCATCCAGAACCATGTCTGCAGACAAGAACACAGGGAAATCAGGGAGTCATTGGTGAAGAGGCTGTAGTCGTCGTGTGTGCGTGGAGGAGCAGAGGGTGCAGGTGCGTGTGAAGCAGCCGCAGCCTTTTATTTGATTCCTCCTGGATCCAGAACGAGCTGCATGCGGGGGATGCGGCTGTTTCCTCCGCCTGCAGCCTGCATCATCTATTCAGTCATTCTATGTGAAACCTATTGTTGTCATCACCTGTAGCTGCAGAACTGAGGCTGAGGGAAACATCTCCTCATCTCGTCTCCTCCTCCTCTGCTCCTGCAGGAGGTGCAGCAGCGGCAGAATGGGCCGCGCGGAGAAGAAGTGGCGTCGGCAGCAGAGCCCAGCCGGCACGAGGGGCGCGAGACGATCCCACGGAGGAGAGAAGGGCGTGTGAGGAAGAGGAGGAGAAGACAAGAGGGAGGTGGAGGAAATCACGCGAGAAAGGAGGAGACGGACGGACGGACAGATTCACGCATAGAGAGAGAGGACCCGCCGCACGTGAGACCGCGGGAGAAGGGACTAACCGTCAATCTGGAGAAGAACAAATATTTTTCTATTCTTTCTTTATTTTTTTCCTCCACGAGCAGACGGAGAGAGGTCTCCGAGAAGAACAGGTAAGACACAGCCACTGTCCTCCTCTGTCCCCCTGACGAAACCCGCATCTAACCCGCATCAAACGGGATGAATTAACACCTGTGAGCCGCCGTTAACTGATGCATTAACTCTGCTCCAGCTGTTTGTCACCGAGGCGCGTGTGTGTGCGCGTGAGCTGCTGTGTATCAGCCCTGCAGGTGTATCAATACTAACACTGATAATCACGTAATGCGCCATGATGTGTGACTCTGAGTTTAAGCCGAACGCACGCGCCTTGACTTTACTTCTGTGAGGCTGCATCATCACCACTGTGCCATCGCTGCTGTGTTGTTGTCACTGGAACAGCGGCTCCATCCCTCCCACATGTCCGGACTCGAGCCCACCTTCACCAGCTGTTGGTTGCGCTTCCACACGCGCACGCGAGTGGTTCTACGTGTACATTGCTTCCCCCAGAATCCCGTTTGATTTGGCACAGCGGAGACGCACGGTGCGGGTTCATTGATGGTGTGCATGCGGAGGGGGAGATGCTCTGGGTGACTGCTGGGTGGCTCTTGTATCCTGGCTATTCACTAATGCTGGAAAGAGACCGAGGGTGCGTGTGCGTGTGCGCGTGTAGAGGAGGGCTGCAGAGTTTGTGGGTCCCTGCTGGCTCTCCCCTTTGCGCGTCCGCGCGCCTTGCGTGCGCATGATGAGGATGCAGGTTGTGCTGTTTTGCGCGCGGCTGCGTGCACATCTGTGTGGGTTGCGTGTTCATATATGGATCTGTGCACGTGTGTGTGTGTGTGTGCGTGTGTGTTTGAGCGTGAAAAAAATGAAAAGCTAAGATGGATTGACTGCATAGAGTGATTGTGTGTGCCAGCGCGTGCGTGTGTTGCCCTACGTTTATGTGGGCGCATGCACGTAAACGCAGCTCGCGTGCGCCTTCCCAAAGGGTTTTCCCTGCATATTAAACCTTTCGCCAGAAGAGTCCCCTCCTGTTCAACCTGACGCACAGCCTCCCTGGAAATGTCAGGCCAGACATTAAGTTCCTGCTGCACCACGCGCACACGCACGCACATGCACATTAGCAGATGAAAAGTATTTGTAGTCATGCATCTTGAGATTTTTTGATGATGTGGACTCGTCAGCAGTTTGGAATCATCCAGTTTATCTGAGACAGTGAATCTCTAGTCACCCGTTATTCTTATTTCAGCCGCTGCAGCTCAGCTCGGCGTTTTTTGGTCAAAACCATTTTCACAACATGAAGGCCTATGCCTGAACCGGTTCAATGATGAGCCACATTGATTCTTCACAAGGGAGAAAGCAAATAAAAACATTCATTCTTATTTTAAAGCTGAAAACCACAACCGATTTTTAAAATTATGACACTTTCCTGTTTTGCATCAGCATAACTATAATTTCTCTTTTTGGATTGTGGGCAAAACCATTTCAAGGGACCTTGGAGGCCCCAGGTGAAAAGGTCCAAAGGGGCTTGACTTCGAAAACAACCTTTGAATGTTAGAAATAATAAGTTGAACAAGATAAACTGTTTTTATAAGATGCAGCACAACTTATGTCAACGTTTCTGCGGCGAGGACCAATATCCACCTTTTTATAAATTATCTTTGACACTGAACATCTCCCACGAGTTCACATTTCTTGTTTCTTTTTCATCTGTGTGATGTTTGTCCTGATGGTGCTGATTGCGTAACGGATCACACCTCAGTGCTCCGTCCAACTGTTACCTCAGCAGCTGCAGAGATGGATGCATCTGAAATGTGCAGCTAGTGCCAATCTGGCATGGCTCACAGTGTAGGTGTGTGTGTGTGTGTGTGTGTCGTCTTCCAAATGAAACACAAAAAATGAGGGGAAAAAAAAAGCAGCGAGGCAACATTACAGTCATCAAGAGAGAAATATGTATAAAGAAAGAGAAATGAAGTTTGTTTACAGGAAGTAAGAGGAATGTGGATCATATCTCAACCTCTGAGGAAAAGATGAGAGGGTGGAAGTCTGTCACCACCTTCGGCCGATTGTCATCAGTGTGTGTGTGTGTGTGTGCATCTGCCTGTAGTCGTACTGTACCTCTGCTCTGGTGAGCATTATCAGCAGATGGCTGAGCCTCACGGTTTATCTGAAATATAGACATGAGAACGAAGAGCACCTGGAGCCCTGTGTGTGTGTCTCCAAGTGCACGCAGATATAAGAACAATATATAGGACAATATAGGTAAACGATCTGTGTACACTTTCAGTGTTGGTTCTGGTGAACATCTGGTTTGTAAAAAAGCATTTACCATCATTGGTTGCGGTGACGGCCGGTGCTGCAGCGCTGCCACGCGATTGGCTGATTGAACACGTGCATTGACGAGCAGGTGTGTTCCTAATAAAGAGCTCACTGAGAGAACTCAGTATTTGTTTGTGTAGAACCAGCAGCAGGTTTTCAGCTCCTGACAGAGAAAGTTTTTTTTTCTCTTTTGTTACTCGGCTCTGACCCGTGTGGGCGAGATTAAAAAAAAAAAAAAAAAAAAACTCTCTCTCTCTCTCCATCACTCCCCCCTTTCTCTCTCCCTCTTTCTTCCTCCTCCACTCTTTTTTTAAATCTTCCACACAGATAGATGGAGAGCGAGGTGCTCGGCCTGTGATTGTTTTGTGCAGCAGAGTGAAACACACACCGCACAGTGTTCATCCCACTGTGGACTATATGTTTCCTCCATCCTTCCTTCTCCATCCCTCTCTTCCATATTTTCCCTCCATCCCTGCCCTCTTTCCTCTTTCCCTGCCCGCGGGCCTCCTTTCCTCTACCTCTTCTTCCTTTCTTCTTTCGCCCTCCCTACTTTTCTTCTCCTCTTCCAATCTTCTGTGATTTGTGTCCACATATTTCTTCCCTCCTCATAGTTGGCTCTCCTTTCTCACCCCATGCCTCCCTATCTCTCCTCTTTTGACCTCACCACTTTCATACATCCCTCGTTCTTCAGGTGTCCTTGTCACATCTCCCCTTTTCCTCCCTGGTTCTGTTCTTTTCTCATCTCCTCATGTCGCCTCTGCTTCCTTCTTGTCTCCTCTCCTCTCCTGGTTTCCTCTCCTACTCTCATATCTCCTCTCCTCTAGCTCTCAAAGCCTCTCTCTTCTTCTTTCTTCTCCTCATTTTCTCTCCCTCTCTTCTCTCCTCTCTTCTTCCTTGTCCTATCTACGATAATAACAGTCACAATGACCCTCTCAGGAGGCAATTGAAAAGCAAATGATTGCAGCTGATACCACACACACACACACACTCTCAGTTTTAATGCAGTTGCTTTCATGATTCAGGAAGCAGCCTTTCTATTCATCAGCACAGAGTGACATCACTAACAAACATACATGCATGTTGCGTAATCTATTGGAAATAGATTGATATTGATCAATGAGTGGACTCATCAGGAACAACGTGATCCATTTTACGATTGTTTCCAACGATGTTAGCGTCACTGGCCACAAACATCCAACCTGTATGTTGTGAAGCATCCACTAGAACATCCACTGGAGGGCAGCGATCTCGGAGCAGGTGGTGACGTGACGTGAACAAAATAAGGACGTAATGAACCACAGGAGGCTCCAGTTGTTTTCCTCAGGTTTGGACAATCACTCATTCCTCAAGTGCTACTCAACTTCCTGTGAATGGAACTGATGATTGAATGTGTTGACCCGCCCCCTCCCCTCAAGCCGTCGCTCTGTGTTTTATCTGATATTGATCCGGCACGTTTTTTATGGATGGGTTTTATGGTTTTATGGATCGCTCAAGGTTTTCATTACTGATAATGGAGTAAATGAACTTCTTTAATCAACGGTCACAGAGATCCTGCATTTCAGATGAAAAGGCAGAGTGGAGCGAGCGGCGCGTCACACAGGTTGTTCTCAGGGCTCTGACACGACATTTCTAACCCGTCAAATTAAACGTGTCAGAGGGCCTCCTGCATGTTTGGAGATGACAGAGAAAGAACCGATTTGTCTGTTGGTGAGGAATCACTTCAGTTTAATTGACTCGTACTTGCGTATTTAAAATGTGTCTGGGTGGTAACGGTGGGAGTTGAACCTGCTCCTGAGGCCGGGTGGTGCCTTGCTCCACTGAGCCGACGGGACACGTTAATGCGAAGCGATAACGGATGCAGAGGAGCTGATACTGGAAGCTGCGATCTCAAGGAGGGATTCTTCTATCAGTTCCATCACTGTCACACTAATCACGTGGGGTGTAATGTCAAATTGTCTGGAGAATGCTGTCTAGACATGTGATGTGCAGCCTATGACCTTTGCAGCTTAGTCATCTGGGCTCTGAGGGAGAGGTGTGTGTGTGTGTGTGTGTGTGAGAGAGAGAGAGTTAAAGCTTGACATTAGACGACAGTTTGACCTGTGGTGACAATTTCTACAATTTTTTTGAAAGCAGAGAAAACATTGGTTCATCACTGAGTCAGCTGACCTGGAAGACACCATGTCCTGTTCTGACTGACGCTCATCAATCTGAACACGGAGCGACTGACGTGAGCTGACATGTGTTCGCTCTCCCTAACACGCGTGTTCATGTCTGCATGATTAAAACATGTATGTGAGCATCTGGGGCTGTTGTCTACACCTGGCAGTTTGTGTGTTTATCTGAGTCAGTTCACACGATTGTGAATAATTATCTAAGCGTGTGTGTGACCAGGTCACCCTTTAAATACGGAGATGCTGTCATTCATAAGGAGGAGGTCGGTAGAAGTTTCTTGCACAGCGGTTGTGTATTAAAATAAACACCTCAGCCTCGTGCAGACTCTGTCACATCAACGATAATTACTGTGGGAAAAGTCGCCACGTTCTCCCACACGAGACCTCGACCGGCTGCAGGACGGCGAGTGTCTCACTGTTGAGACAAAACAATTCATTTTGTTCTTAATGCACAGGAAAGAGACGGCACTCATCCATAATGGACAAACAATAAGTGCCGGGCCGTTCCAAAAACACTGCAATTACTTTTGGAGATAATGGGCTGATGTGTGGAGCACAGAGGCAGCGCACTCGTCTTTTCTGTCTCTCTTTGCACGTGTGTGTGTGTGTGTGTGTGTATGTGTGTGTCACTTTCTGGGAACATGTTATCAGCAGTGACTGATGCTTCTGCCTGCCTTTCAAATGCCAACAACACCGTGGAATAATAGTCCCAGTCGGATCAGATTCGAACGCACCATCAATCACTGCGGAGCCAAAAAGAGTGAGATGTGCTGAAGGAGATTCAACGTGTGACACAACGTGCACACGAGGGTGGAGGATAGTGTCAGGAAACAATGCAGCGGCTGGATGATTTGAATTCAGCGGATGTTCATTTAACCTTTGACCGAGGGCCCGTCTGTGGTTCGGTTTGGGCAGCCCAAGCTCTTTGGTTGTAGTTCTTCCTCTGCTTTGTGTTTGGGAACAGACACAGCTTAAAACTGAACTGAGATGAGACATGTCTGTGAATTTACAATCAGACCAGAGGATGAAGAGAGGGAGGGAGGTTAGAGAGAGGAGGATTCATGAGAGGACAGGGAAAGAAGGAGGTGACCCGTATGAAAAATTAGGCAGGTTGAAAATTAAAATGAAACGATGCAGCTAGAGGGGATTTATGGGTAAGACAGAGGAAGTGAGGACAGATCCTACATACAGATGTGGAGCAAGAGCGACGAGAGTCAGACCCCCCCCACCCTCCCACTCTGACCTGAGAGTCTGAAAGTGAGTTAGCTGTTGGACCCTCGTTCAAGGTGTCAGTGTTGTTTATGCTGCAGCTTCGTCCTCATGTTTCCTGAGATCAGGACAGTTGTTTGTCAGGTCTCCAGTGAAGGCGAAGGTCACAGGTTTCAGTCCCGTTCCCTTGAGCAAACTTGACTGATCTACAGCTCAGCACCCAACGTCCTGTTTCCTGATACCAGCGGTTGAACCCAGTGACCATCTCTGGAGGAGCTGTTTGTCGATATAGAAGATGATTTTATTAATTATTAAACACACACTCCTGTTCGTTCTTTTCCAAACATTACAACTGTTGTCCGTGTGCCCTCAGGCAAGGCACCTAAACCCGGTGTTGGTCTGTATCGACGTGATGTTAATTAATGGTGATTGGTGGTTTTGAGCTCATCGAGTGTCTCCCTCGGATAATGAAGGTTGAGAAACCAAATTGACGAATGACACTCATTAGGTCGAGGCTCCCGTATCCACGTTATGTCGTAGCGTTTAGACAGGCCTTTACCGCTGATCAATACCAGCCTTTAATCCCACTCCGTCTTCAGGTCTGAGGAGGACGTCTTCCAGCAACCGTGTGAAATCTTCTCTGTGGCTTCAGTTGTCTTCCACTGAACAGACTTACACCAGCGCAGGAGATTTAAAGACACTAACGCTGCCGCATAATAACCACTGAGAGGCTGTAGATTGTAAAAAATCTTTATTCATCCCATCATCTGCACGCTCAGCTCCAGCACAGGCTGCTTCGGATCCGGACAAGGAATCCGGCTGTCAGGCTCTAAGCAGCTCGACAGGTTGTCACTCAGTCTTTTGTCCCAGTGGCTCATGCGAGTCAGATGTAAACACACAGTGTGGTTATGATGAGATTTTACAGTCATGCTCTCTGGCTTCACCTCACACAGTGACGGCTGTGACTAGCTTTATTTAACTCATTAAATTCTGGCTTCATGTCCGGGTGGTACCGGCCGTGAGACAAACCTGAACTCGAACGGGTTCTTAGCTGGGAAGGAAACCCCGCAGTTTAACCGGGACAGCTGATAACCAGCTTTGTAGCTCAGGTTATCAGGACCATGTTTGGTTAGGTCGGCTGAAAAGCTGCCCTGGGTTTGTAGAAGTAATTTTATATATTACAGGCTCCTGGCGGTTTGATCACAATCTGTCTCCACTTCGTTTACTCCTGAACTTTCGTGGCTTTCTTGCAGAAGAGGATTGTTCGTGTTGGTGCAGAGAATCAAACAAAGGGCAGATGTGAAGCTGAAGAAAACACGGATGCGAGGAATGTGGAACAATCATTGAAGCAGCAGCTGCAGTCGTATTTCATGGAGAGAGTGTTGGTGCCTCTGCGTCTCAAGACTTTCATCTCCTCCTGCCGCATTGTCTTTTCTACCTCTCACCTCTGCTCAGAGTGTGTGTGTCCCAACATGCCCTGCCTCATCATCTCCCATCTCTCTCTCTCTCTCTCTCTCTCTCTCTCTAAATCTCCCCCTCGCTCCTCCCTCTTCTGCTGCCTCTGCTCCTGGTCGTCCACAGCCTGCAAATAGGATTAAAAATTAACACTGAGTGTGTGTGTGTGTGTGTGTGTGTGTAGGGGGGGGTTGTGGGCTGCTCACCCATTGTCGTCCACCACATTTAACAGCCGGTCGTGGCAGCTTACCTTCTGACTCTGGGGACACCTCAGGGTCATTTCTCCATGTCCATTTTCACCTCCTGACTCTGTCTCCTTCATGTCCACTGAATTTTGGACTTCCTTCCCCATTCTGCTTCATATTGCTCATTTAACGATGATGTCATTGGTGAGACAGATGAGGTTTTTGGACACTTTCCACTGACGTTGCTGTTGAGCCAGGTGCAGGCTGTTGCATTTGAATTGTTGCTAACACCGACTGGGACACGGGACGGATTCGGACAAAAATTGTGGCTGAGATTGTTTTAAACGTCTCACTCGGAGACACTACCCAGCGCCGGTCTCTTGATGGAGGGTTTCTCCGCAGCATCAGAGGGAACATGGGCGCAGCAGGAGTCCTGGCAGGCTGACAGGGTGTTAACACAGCCGCTGTGCCCGAGAGGCTCTGCTTTACATCTGAGTCATTTAGCTGACAGACGGATCTACACAGAGTCAGAGGAGCCTCCATCCTGAAACTCAACAGGAACAGTCAGCCACTGCAGAAACAAACTTCAAGACCTGGGGAACAGGTTTATTTATCAGTCTGAACAGACAGAGTAACTGACAGGGTCGGAACGTAGTGTAGATGTCGTCTGATCAACAGCTCAGACCTGAGATTTGTCCAATTGTCCTGTACAATCTATAAAAATGAGTCAGGAAAATTTTTATTGATTTCCCTCTGGACTTTATCCTCGGTTATTGATTATTGGTTATTTTGATTAGATATTTAATTGTTATTGAGTGATGGAAAAAATACTACTGCCATCGTTTCAATCAGGACGTCCGCTCCTTCTTGACCTCTGACACTGAACAGACTCAGCAGACTCTCTGCCACAAGGACACGAGAAGGTCACAGCTTCTGATGGACGTCCAGCCTGACTGTTGCTGCAGCACTCCAGTGTGTCTCCTCAGAAGCTGATCGCTGAGGCCGGTGATTTGATTCCGCTGATGCTCGTCAATATTTTTAGACGCTTGTGTGGCAAATAAACCAGTAGAAAAAAAGTGGAAACACTCCTCAAGCTGCTGTGTTCTCCATTGTTCCTCTGCGCTGTAGCTCTTGGCACGGGGCCGCGCTGCAATGACTCTCTCCTCCTTATTGATTATTTTATATTCTGTTTGAGTACTTTTTTTACCGTTGTGTTCCTGAATCCTATTACCGCAGCTCCCACAACAACCCAGTTATTCTTCGGGGATCAATAAAGTTTCATCCAATCTAATCTAAGTAGAGTTGCTGTTCTGACCGCGCAGCCTTTGTAAGCTAGACACCGGTTTTCACAACTCAGCAGCCAAGATAAACACCAGATGTTGATGTGGACGGCATTTAAATTCTATCAGAACGCTAAAGTTATATGAAATAAATATGACGCAAACCCAAAGAATGAATCAGTTCCCGTAGTTTCTCTTGTTTTCAAGCCCCAAACCTCTGCTGAAAACATTTAAAAGTTCTCAGACCTGAACTGGAGCGTTGTGATACATCGAAATATCAAAAGCAGATTTTTTTATTTCAGTTTTAAAAGGCACACACCCTGCAGGCTCACCTATCTTTAACGTTATTCTTTTGAATTGTCGGAAGTTAAAATGTTATTCATATTTTATTCACTTTTCTTCCTCGATTTGAAAGAAACCTTTTTTTTTCAAAGCTTGACATGAAGCCAAACGGTGTCGTCCTCCAGGTGAAGTGGTTTAATAAAACATTTCTGTGGCTGACGAATCACTTGTGTGTTCTTTTGAAAGCCAGACTGTCAGGTAACCGCGGCGTGTCCTTGAATAACAACCTGCTCATTCACAGCAAGCGTGGATGAAATATCTGTGTCTGTGCTGCACACGAGAGGAATTCACTCCCGCTCTGTGATAAACATCCCTCCGCTGCTAATGTCTGTCGGGTTAAGTTGAATCCTGCCGCGGCCGTAAGAGGAAATTAATGTTACGATTAATTCAACCATTCATCTGTAATTGGTTGAGCTGTCTTCAAAAGGCCAATTACTATGTAAATCAATATTATGGACCCATTAGCACAAGGAAAATGACAATAAAAAGTAAAATTACTTATGAAAGTGCAGAACGGCCCAATGAAGTCAGTATAGAGCGTCATATTTCACAATAAGAGCGTGTGTGAAGAGGACAAACACAAAGGTTGTCTCCTAAACGTGGACGACAAATGAGATTGAAACAGACGTTTATTTTTCTCACAAGATGAAGCTCCAAAGCTTCAGGAGCGTGAACTTCAGTCGTCAATCAATCACCGTATAGAAATTCACGAACACTTGACAATCCTTAAAGATCAGTGATTTCGGTTTGGACTCCTCTCGATCGGTTCTTTTCTCTCGTTCTCTTCTTTCACAACTTCATGGAGGAGATCGCAGAGAGACAATGGAATGTGCTCGGTGTCTGCGTTTGAAGCTGCGTCAGGCTTTGATCAGACGCTCGGTTCAATTTTTATGACATCTCACCCTTTTAGGAGTGCTTTGGTAAGCAGCTGCTCGTTGCAGTCTATCACGGCGAGCCGCAGAGTGCTCTGACATTTCATTTAAGAGTGGGGAAAATCAATATCAAATAAAAAAAGGGCTCTTTAACTCCTTTACAATTGAATGTCTCAAAGTCCATAATGACGCCTTCGTGTTGTTTAGATACAGCCCACCTCCTGCTGATGGGAAAGTAAAAAAAGACCTTCTCGTAGCATGGTGTTATATTTCCAGAAGCTAAACTCAGTGTTGGTGAGTGTAGAGCCAGCGTTGTTTGGACTAAAAATAATTAATATCAGCTCAAACTACGTGTTTAAATCTGTAAGAAACAACTTCACCCACAGATAAGTCTGATAAGGTTTATTTAAAGCACTTGTTTGTGTGTCTGAACGCGATATTGAACTTTAAGACGGCAGAAATCAAACCTGCCTTTGATAAACTGTCCTCAGATCAGTGCTCGTCATCCACGATGCAAAATATTGTTCTGGAACTCCTCTGGTGATAAAATCTACAATCTATCGGTGACAGCGATGATTAAAATGCCACAGATCAGTCACTCTGCTTAATGAGCGCTCTGAATGTCAAACACGCTTTTCACATTTCCAAGGACGCCGCTCGCTCGGACACAAGTCGCCCGTCCTTCTTAATTAAAACCCGTGAAATGTGAAAATGACGTGTCTGACGTCAAACTCATCCTCCAGCCTTACATCAAAAAAAGTCACATCAGCACCACCCGCAGTGAAATGTAGAACCAGCGCCTGCGTGCAGCCTGCTGCTCATTTCCCTCCCTGATTGCGTCGTATTGACATTTTAACCCTGTGCACGGCCGCTGCTCTTCACGGCCCATAAACATGTCCATGTTGGTTTACTGCTGAAAAAAAAAAAAACAGCCCAGGACTGATGCAGAGATCCAGTTAACGGCTCTGGATCAGTCCATACATTGATCTGAGCTGGGAAACACACACACACACACACACACACACGATTGTAACTGCGAGGACTAAATCAGTTTAATGCCGTCGCAGCCCATTTCAGAGAAAACGAAATCGTCCTCTGGCTCCTCCGTCGACTCTTGGCGTCTCTAATGTCAGTCCATTTTTGACGGCTCATGCTGAGGCTGCATTTAGCAGTTTCATCACGACATAAGACGATGTTGAGTCTTTAAAAAGCCAACTCCAGGATTCAGGATGGAAATAGCTCTTTTTCGTCAGCATCACATTTTGGCCTAAAGTCCTGATGTGTGTTTTTTCTGTCCATCACTGTGAGACCTCTGAAATCTGATTTCAGGTCCAGCATCTTCACGTGAACTGTGATGTGCACGTTAACTCTCCACCCGGGGGGGTGTGTACGAGATGGTTTCTCCTCCAGTGACGGATCATATTTATTCAGGCCTCAGGAAACATTTAGAGGAGGACAAAGGGTCAAGCAATCTTTTCATCCTCCTTCAGAAAGGAATTGTTCGGCGTGTGCAGCTCTGCTGTCAATTGATTAAAAGAGAAAATGAAAACGCTGCCGCTTCCTGTTTGAGCGTGGCGGTCGATGTTAATAATAATAAAAGCTTAATAAAACAAACACATTTCTATTTTCAGCTTTAGTTGTGTGTGTGTGTGCGGCAGACAACAGAATGCGACAGAACAGCAAATAACAGGAAGTAAAACGCCTCAAAACTCTTTTAAAGATTCTCCAAAAACATCTTTTTTCAACAATAATTGGCTTAAAGGACCCTGAAGAATATCAGACATGTTTGATTCCTGGTGGTGGCGGCGGCAGTGGTTGTGTCCACTCGGCGTCCCACAAGAAAAGACCCTGAACTCAGCATCTGCAATGTAAATGTGGGGGGGGGGTGTCAGAGCTGCAGAGGGGAGACTGGATCAATACCAACACACACACACACTCCTTAACGTCTCTTCCTCCATTTCCTCATCTCCATCTCCCTAACTACACAGTTTGACTTATGCACCACCGTTAAGTGTGTGTGTGTGTGTGAAGCATGTGCAGTTTTGCAATCCCATTATGTTTATTTGTGTGTGTGTGTGCTTGTACCGGTGACATTTCAGTGTGTGTGTGTGTGCGTGCTCTGGGGACGGCTCCCCACTGTCTTTAGTGGGTGTCTGTCTGACTGATTGACGGCCTCTGAGGTCGTTATGGCAACACAACACAACATTAGCTCTGATTAGATCACATGACCAGAGAGAGATTCTTCTCGTGTTTTATCATTTTTATGCTTTCGTGCATTTACACCAACACACACACACAAGTGCCGCAGAGTAGGTGTGTGTGTGTTTGTATATGCTAATGTCTCCCAATGTGTGTGTGTTTGTGTTTAAAGGCTGAACATTACACTGCATGTGAGACGTGTCGCTGTCAGACGGAACGTCCCCAGGTGGCGCTGTGCCGTGTGGCGCGCCACGCTTGTCGTCAGGGCGGTTAGCTGGTAACCATGACAGCCGCAGTCGATGGGGAGTCGCGGCAACTGCTGATGACCCCCGGGACAGCTCACATCCTCCTGCTCCGAGGGTTTTCATCTGGATCGCTCCTCTTTTTACTGCGTCTCTTCCCTCGCTCGTTGTCAGCGGGGAGCTCAGCTGGGCGCCAGTTGTTTGCTTTCTCTTGAAATCTCTGCGAAGTTCCTTTGCTTGTTCCATCTCTGAAGCGGCCGCACATGGCTACGTCCATCATCAGTGTTGCTATGGCGATGGCTCCTGACCCTTTAAAGAGAGACATTACAAGTGTGGCCAAGAAACTATTTCACGTCCACGTGTGGCAGTGTATTCCAATGCGCTGCCCCCTGGTGGTCATAGTGCATATCTCCCTTCCTCTTTTCAGTTCTTCTTCTTTCCGCTTCTCTCTCTTTTTCGCTTCAGCTTCAGTAAGTCTCTTCTTGTCCCGGATCGATTCAGCGAGCGAACGGTTAAATGAGTCACTTCTCCTCCCGGTGTCTCTCAGACGTTCAGCTGGCACTTTCTAACTCAGCCATGAATATTTAGACGTTTTATTTCTCTTCCCTCCGTGTCATTAAAGCAAAGACAGGCTGATATATATTCACAGTTTTAGCTTGGAACGGCTCGGCCTGTTTTTCACATCTCCTCCATCTGTCTCCTTCGCTGCCTGTGAGTCTCTTCTTCTTCTTCTCTGTGGAGGTCCGCTGAGAGATATTCTCTAGCCTAAAGATAAAAGCTTTGAATCTGACAAAAATATTCTGAATGTTCTGTATTCGGAGTAAATTTATTTTGATACGCATTCATTTACCTCTGGCACCATGTGCAGACAGCAGCGATGCGTTTTCCACATATCTCTTGTGTGTTTGTTTCCAGAAAGATGGATCCCATCGCCATAACTCTCTCGCCTCCCTCATCAGCGTGTGTGACACCGCTGAGATGTTTGTTTTTCTTTTTGTGTATAAGAAACGGGTTGTGGCTGGTGAAACTGCACACACACACACACAGGTTTGGTAACTGATTGTGCTGCTGAGTCATCCATAATTAGAAAGTCTGTTGTTCTTCTGCTGTCAGTGAAACAATAACAGAATGTGTTTTTTTTATTGTGTGTGTGTGTGTACACGTGAGTGAGTGCGTTCTTGCGTGCGTATCTCTGGGATGTACTTAGTAGTTAGATCAAAAGAAGCTGTCTAACGTCTGCCTGCTGTCTTCCTGGCTAATTAATCCAACACACACACACAGGTTGTGTGACTAATTACTGTCTCCTGTTTTTATCGACCCTCTTTCTTGCATCTGTGAAAACAAGACGGTTTCCTCTGTCTTTTTAATTTGGCTTGTTATTACCGATATATAAACATAAGGTGCACATTAATGTTTAATAATTAGTTTCATCCTTGTTCTCGAGTTTCAAAGCAAATTCCTGGATGTACGACAGCAGAACGTCTTGAAGAAAGATGTTTTCCTCAGTCTTCATCAGTGGGCTGCACCTGTCACTCGTGGTCCGGATGCCTTGCTCGTTGACACGTCAGAAGTGAATCCAGAGTCAGACACAAACCTTTCAACCACGTCAGCCGCTCCTGACTGGTCCAACCTCAGTATTGTTTCCATGGCGATCCCTCAGCCTCCTTCAGTCATGACTAAGCATCACAAGAGACGTGTGTGTTTCTGTGTGTGTGAGAGACAATTTGTAAATCAGGAAAACGGCAGCAAGCATTGTATCTCTCTGTCACACACACACACACTGCACTTACACCCTCTTATAACACACACTTATAGAAGACGCCTGATGCAGCGTGTAGCCGTGACATGATAATGGCTCAATTTATCACCATTTACCCCTGTGTGTGTGTGTGTGTGTGTGTGCGTGCCATGTCTCGTTCCCTTAATATCAGGTCCATCGATCCACATGGGAACACACACTCTAAGTCACAGACACACACTTACTGATACTCACACACTCCTGTCAAAGTCTGATCAGCACACACACACACAGTGAATCATGGTGACCAGGACAATTAAGAAGACTGATGTAGCGCAACAAATTCAATTATAGTTCATCGTCTAATTACGTATGAGTAAATTAAAGAGGCAGGAAGGGATGGAGGAGTTAGGGAAGGAAGCATAGAAGGGAGGATGAGAGGATTGTGCCAACCTATTTGACTTACGTCCGCGTCTCAGGTCACAAAGAGCGAAATTCACCCCTCCCTCCATGATGTCACTCACGTGTGTGTGAGCTGTCCTCATCGTCTCTAAGCTGCTGTCCCTGTGATCTCGCACATGTGCTGCAGCTTAAAGTGGACACGTCTTCTGTCTGCACCTTTTAATTGCTCTCACCTCAGCTCAACACTGACGTTAACATCGAGGCATAAGAACTGAAAAACAGAGTGGGAATTAAATCTCCCTCTCCCTCTGTGACTGTTGAAAACATCCATTAGTCCTTTCTTTCCTTCTTGTCTTTATTCTGTCCCCCCTATCCTCCCTGCTGTCCTTTCTTCCTCTCTGTTTGTCTTTCTTTCATAAGGTTTTTATTGAAACCCGTGTTTCGTTTTAAGCGGCCTCAGCAAAATTGGACAAAGAAGGCGACAGGATAGTGGCAATAGAGGGGAGCTTATTGCATCAATTGTGCCAAAAGGAGGACAGAGGGCGAGAAGAAGAAGAAAGGACGGAAGAGGATGAGCTCAGTTTTTTTTTCGGGATGACTCACTGACATGTCAGAGGGAAGACATGTTTAAGAACGAGGTGGAGGGGATGGCTGGACAGAAGAGGGATGGAGTGGGGAGATGACAGCAAGAGATGAATGAGAAGACGCAGAGGTGGAGGGGAACAGGTGGGGGATGCTGTGGTGGGATAACAGATGGCTGGAGAGGTGGCGTGAAGGATGGCGGGAAACGAGAGACGGCAAAGAGTTTGCATAAAGGTGCAGAAATCAAAGCGAAGGAGGAGGGACCATCTGAGGGACGGAGCGAAGGATGAATGAGTGGAGAACAGATGAGGAGTGAGAGAAGTGGCTGTGAAGAACTGGAGGACGGAGGGTGTAGAGAGGCAGTGAAATAACAAAAAGTGGGATTAGAAGAGAAAGGGGGGATGAGGGATTAGAGGAAGACGGAGGGAGAGGATCCCCCAGGATTTAAGGTAGCGCTGGGGTTGAGATATTTTCAGTTCAGCTGGCGGTCTCGTCTCCCGAACAGCCGAATGCCTTTTGGTTCTATATTTAGAGCGTTACACAACAAAACATTGCATCATCTGCCAGCATAGTTTTATTCGCCAGATCTTTCACTCGGCCCATTTTCTTCCTCTTCTGCCGCCTTCACAGGTTGTAAGTGAAAGTTTGCAATTATCCCAGCGTGTGAAGCGAAGGTCGAACGAGGAGAGAGGCGGCGTGCGTCGAGGTTTCATTTTCCACCCTGATGTTCAGGTTGTTGTGTTTCCTTGTGAGGAGCCGTGTGGGGCTTTAATCAAACCTGCACCAACGGCTTTTATTCATACAGCCTCAAAACCATGAATCAGAAAAGTGCCACGAGAGATTCTACAAACTGTAGAGCATGTGACCGCCCTCAGACGCTAACAAAGACAAATACGAGGAGAACAAAATGAAAGAAACCTGAAGAGGAGCAGCAGGGGAGGGCTCCGACTTTAACGATGCGTCTTCTTTTCCTCCTGCTGCAGTTGGACAAAACACCCTGGTCTCTCATCTTGACATCATGTTTGGACATTCAGCAGCGTGTTTTCTGCCCCAGCACCTTAAACCCTCGTCAGCTGGAGGATCACCTCCGCAGGCTGAAATTCCAAAATCCTGCTCCATCCTCCTTCAAAGCTGCTGCTCTGCCGCCTGCGGAGGAGATTCACGCTCCTCGGGTTTGAATTTCTGTGGCGGAAGTTGTTTGGGGACTAATTAAGATTCCAATTAAGATCCCCCTCTGCCCTGCCTTTGCCCTTCTTCATCAAAGCGGCAGAGTCCTCGAACGCAACACAGCTGAGCAGGTTTTGTCTTCTGCGGTTATCGCTGGTGAACATGAAGCGAGGTCGCTCATTAAGATTCACCTCTACCTCCTCTGTTACTTGTCCTTTCTCTGTTCCCGCTCCTTCTTACCCCAAATTGTCTCCCCTGCTTCAAAGAGAGATTTGCTTTTTCCTCTAATCTCACTACATATCTTTCCACTTCCCTTGCAGCCTTTTACAAGCCCAAAGCCTGAAGGGTCCTCATGTTGCAATGCGATGTCCGTTTGTCCGTACACTGACCCTCATGAAACGCTCTTCTTTGGAGTCAGCGACGTACGTAAAGTTTCCTGCACTGATATGGATTCATCTATAAACTCAAAATATTCAAATATTACACAAAATTGGTGAAAGATTCATGCATGCTCAGTTTAAGAGGACAGCCTTTTCCTTCCTCCTCTGCCGCCCTGTACACTACAGTCCTTTTTTAAACCCTCACATTAGAGGGAGAATCCATTCTACCTCTGGCCTTGGGCTGAATTTGTCATTTCATTACGTCTCACATTATGAGTCTGCTGTCACTGCGCTGGAGATGGAAGCTGACACTGTCCTTGCTCGGAGACGGGGTAAAGACCGCGTCTGCCCGAGGATCAATAAAGGAAATGCTTTGTACCAGCGCTGAATAGAAACTTAAATGTGTAACTTGGGAAGACAAGTGAGCGATGAGTCACAGCTCTGGAGCCGGACTCAAGAGGAGACGCAGCGTTGTTTGTTATGATTGTTTGTGGCTCAGATATGGAAACATCCTCTGAAAGCGAACTGATCCTCGTCCAGAAAATGACCTAAACCACTGATTACTCAGCAAAGTAGTTCCTCATTATTCTGTCATATGCTGTTTGATAAATCCACTTTGTTTCAGCTTTACAAACTTTACAGGTGAAGGCCGCACGCTGCTTTTGGAACTCGATCCATCGCCAGCGTGTTGTGTATTTTCAGAAGCTCTCGCTGTGCCGTCGCTCTGTTCTCCCAGAAATACCTGAGCTGATCTGTGCGTCCCGCCGCTGCTGTCGGTGTGAAAAGCTCCGGATTAACTAAATTATGAATGTGAATCCTTCTGTGCTCCTGCGGCGTCGCTCAGCGGGCTCTGCACTCCCAGATGATGTTTAGCTGATTGCAGTTCAGGCTCTCTGTCATTAACACCGACAGCCGCCTCCCTGAGCTCTGGTTGTAGTTGTGGCGTCCTGCAGCCACGACATGATGTTCGTTAATGGCGTTTCACAGGACGCCTGCTTTGTGTCAACTTATTTCATACATCTCTTTGGTGCATTATGATTCAAAACCTTACAATATGAAACTTAAACATGTCTGTGACTTCATTAAATACGAATGTAAGATATAAAAAATGTGCTACCTTACGATACATTGTGTCACGATGATGGATGCAAAAAATATAACAAAAACTGCAGCCTCCAGTATCGCAGGAGCAGAAAATTGGTTTCAGCTGCGGCGCCTCCTCCTGCCTCCCTATAACCTCCATGATGACTGCTCCTCCTCAGGAACAAGATGAGATGAAATATATATAAATATATCACATCATCAAACATGTGTAGTTTGGATTTATCTTTTTTAATAAAGCTCTTTACTGTATTTAGCTGTGGGGGGGGGGGGGGTGCCTCCTTTCTCTCTTTCATGCAAAGTCATCTCTTTATGGAGGAAAGGGCCAAGATGGAGGGGGGGAAGACGGGTGAGGTTGTGAGGAGAATGCGAAAGCATGAGAATGACTCAAGGAGAAGAGAGATTGTTTGTGAGGAGGCAAAATGAAAGAAAATGGGATGAAGACAAAAGAGGGCTGATGCGAGAAAAGCCCAAAAAAAAGAAAGCGAAGAGTGAGAGTGAGGTGGAAGGAGGGAGTTTGATGAGCTAAAGGAAAGATGGAGGGAGACAGGCAGAGATAAACTACGAGAGGGTGAGATGAATGGCTGAGGTAATGAAAATGGAATATCGCTGCGATGAATGAAGGGACGAGGAGAGAGGGTGTCACAGTGGAAAATATGAAGGAGGAAGGTTGTTTTTATTTAAAGTGACTGAGGAGATAAAAAGGGGGTTCGAAGATGGAGGGATGACAGACGAAAGGCAGACACACGCTCGTATGATCTTTGAAGCTTCCAGACTGTTTCCAGTTATCATCTGGAATTTCACCATCGTCCTAATTTTGTCATCGGTCAAGTGACTGATATTAATTCTGAGTCCGAAGCCCTGAGAGGTTTCACCTGAGGAGAGCAGCTCTGTCGTTATTGATCGCTGCAGCAGCTGCCGGTGACAGGGACAAAGTGAGAGGAGGTGAAGAACGAGGGAGAGGGGTGACGAGAGTGTGAAGGGTGAGAGAGAGAGTGAGAGAATAAAAAAAAGATTGGCTCCTGACTTCTGCTCGCAGCACTTTCTCTCATTAGAGCTGAGGAGCACAGGAAACTTTGTGCTTATCTCACAGTTTCCTGCCGCTGTCTATAGAGTGTGAAACACGTGATTCATTAACCGGGGGATTAACATCTTCCTCCGGTAAATGAAGTTAATGATTCTTATCACAAGCACCGTCACTTCAGTTTCTCCTCCAGGATAAAAACCTGACGCTGTTGCTCCATTTGCATTAAGTGAATTCAAAGACAGGTATGTTGCGTGTGTCCCAGGAATATCTGGGAAATCAGGAGGTCGGACATGACTAATAACCTCTGATGGCTCTAATCTCAGATCCAGAACATTTCAGGAACATGTTGGGATTGCAGTTCACGTCTGAAGGTGCAAATGACCTTTTGTGGCGTGTGATTTATTTATTTATCAGGCTTCAGTGTGATGATGTAGTTCTGACACTCTTGACAGTCACTGTGAACAAGCCCCAGCGTTTGAAAAATGCAGGAGGAAAGAGGGAGAGACAGAGAGAGAGAGAGAGAGAGAGAGGCAGATGTGGGGAGAGCAACCTCGACTCCAGCCGAGAGGAAAACAAGACGGGAAGAGGAGGCAATGAGATGGAAAGAGAGGGAAGATGAGAATTATGAGGAGGCACAACTTCAAGATGGAGTTAATTTTTTTCAGGGTAGACACAAGAGACAGAAAATAGAGCAGAAAATCTCAAACATGCAGAGAGAGGAGGAGGCTGAGGCTGGAGAGGGGAGGGGAGGGGAGGAGAAGAGCCAGTGACAGGTGGGGGAGAGGAGAAATGAGGGGAGCATTAAACAGTGAGCAAGCTGCAGGGAGGTGAAGGAGTGATGTGGAAAGAATGAGCCGTGGGGAAATGCGAGGTGCAGCAAGAGGAGGTCCCAGCTGCTGAGGAACTTGAGGAGAGCGGCGGTGGCGATGGGGGGGGGGTTGTAGGAGCCAAGCAGGGAGTTTATCTGCATTGCTGTAACCACACTCAGTGGAGCATTGTAAAGCCGTCAGCATAAATTCTCCCTCACTATGCAGATTCTCAAATGCATCTGCATTCCAGCATCATCACGCCGCCGCAGGATTAATCCCATCCACGTAATTCAATCTTGTCCACGTAATTCAGGCATCAACAGACCCTCGGCTAACCTCCAATGCCAGCGGCTTCCTGAGACTAGAGGAGGGGGAAAAAGGAAAGGAAAGAAGGGGATACTGGGAAACACGGCTACGCAGCCGCAGAGGGGACGGCGACCATGAATCAACCTGATGACGGTTCTCAGCCGTTGTCGGGGTCAGAGCTGAGAGTGAGAGAACAAACACTCGCAGAGGTTTGTTTACAGTCGTTCCCAAAAGCGTCCCACCGTCGCGCAGGCAGTAATGAAGCAGATTTAACTTGATTAACCGCAGAGGAAGAGACGGCAGGACAAACGGCGACCCCGCCATCTTGTATGTGTCCGACCTCTCTGTAATGAGCTGCCATTTTCATTTAGCTGATTTATTTGCAGCCAATGGATTTCCAGGCGGGTGACCTTCGGTGACCTGCAGACGGCTGGACTGAGACCGAACTGTAACTGAGAAAGTAAAACGCATTAAGAGCTAACGAGAGGGAACCGGTGGTCAGGAGACATTTTCTGCTCATGTTCAGGTTAACGATCGTGATGAGTCTTTTCACTGGAAAACGTTTTCCATCGCTGCAGCTCCTCCTTTCAGCCTCTGTCTCCAACACTTGACATTCACACTGACATTAGACCTGTTCTCCTCACTAGTCTCCTCAGGACCAGGAGGCTCCAGACTGTGTGTGTTCTTTAATTCTCTAATGTTCAGACAACAGAGCCTCTAAAAATACCTCCGTGCTCCATCAGCGTTTTCCTCCCGACCAATTACAGCCGCGTCGGGACGCCGATGGTGTCTCGGCTGCGGTAATGGGTTCTGTTCTCAGTGTCAAACCAAGTCTTAACCCACATTTGTGACATTAGCATATCTGTCATCAGCAGCGAGATGCGGAGCGCGGGGTGAGAGCGTGCTGCTCCCAAACAGGGCCAGGGCCACGTGTCCTGTGTTTTCATTGAAATTCGAATATTTAAATGTGAGTTTAAGTTGGAGGAGGTCATCACATCGATTATCACTGACTTCTACTCTCACTCAGTCCTAACTCCTTCTTCTCTCTTTTGTCCTGACAGGCCAGATGAATCCCATGACACAGTTGTACTACAAGAAGGTGAGTCCCCCGCCACACACACACACACAATCTTTAATCCATTAATTCCTCACATGCACAGACCCAGAGTCTTCAGAAGGCTCTAATCCCTCTCTGCTCGTCACAAAGACAGGACTTAACACAAACCCGGCGTCTCCATCCTTCACTCCTTTTGTTTCTCCCGGCGCCGCGAGGTGAAACCAGCCGTTAGCGTGTCACCGTCACCCTCCGACGTTCCTCACAGTACCTTCATGGTTACTTTGCCTGCGTGATTCATGTTCTCGCGTGTGACCAGCGTGCCTCTCGTCTCGGAGGCGATGACGGATGGTTCCGTGTCGGCACTTTGAAAGGTTTATAAAAATGTCCAGCGCTGCATGAAAAACGACTCCTGTGAAACCGACTGAGTTTCCCCCTTTTTCTTTTCTCGTGAATAAACAGACAAACAAGATTTATCTGCCTCCTGACTCAGTTTCAACACGCCAGTGAGAGTGAAAGATTTATGGTTTGACTTTGTTAATGGAAGCTTCTGTATGAATTTACTTTATTATAATTCATGTCTCAGACATGTTTTTTCTCCTTTAACTGAGTTGATTCAGTCATCGTGTTATTTTGCCTCTGCAGGCGACGTATTCGCCGTACCGCGACCGCATCCCCCTGCAGATCGTGCGGGCTGAGGTGGAGCTGTCCACAGAGGAGAGGGCGTACCTCACGGCTGTGGAGAAAGGTACAGACCTGACTCAGCATCACAACCCGTTCCAGTCACGCCACTTCCTGTTCTTTAAAATATCCCTCCCCTCCTCTCGCCCCAGGCGACTATGCGGGTGTCAAACACGCCCTCCGTGAGGCGGAGGTCTACTACAACATGGACGTGAACTGTCTGGACCCGCTGGGGCGCAGCGCGCTGCTCATCGCCATCGAGAACGAGAACCTGGAGATCATGGAGCTGCTGCTGGACCACGGCATTCACACGGGCGACGCGCTGCTCTACGCCATCAGGAAGGAGGTGGTGGGCGCCGTGGAGCTGCTGCTGTCGCACAGGAGGCCCAGCGGCGAGAAACAGGTGTGTGTGTGGACGTCTGTGTTTAAATAGATGAGAAAGAAATGGATTCATGGACGTATGTTAATTTGTGGCATTCAAGCGCATTCATGCATGACCGTGTGTGTATTCTGCATATTTAACTGTGTGGGTGTGTGTGTGTGTGTGTGTGTGTGTGTGGATAATGAGCAGCACATTTATTCATTGTGATTCTGCTGAGGAGGAAAATTAAACAGCTCGTTTTATAGACAAACTGTGAAATAGGATTTAGAGACAGACTGTGTGTGTGCGAGCAAAAGAGAGCGAAAGAGAGAGAGAGAGAAAGAGGAAAAACATGTTGCAGAGTTCTGATAACTTGAAGGTGTGATACTCGAGGAGGAGAGAGAGAGAGAGAGAGACAGAGAGGATGAGAGACTCTAGACCAGAAGGCGACCAGAGGAGAGAGAGAGGGAGGACAGGGAAGGAACAATATGAAAGAGAAAAAGACATGTCTTATTTTAAATACATTTTTGGACCGTCTGAGGCTGCGAGGTGCCGCGGCACCATGGCAACCAGCCCTTGGCCGAAGCAGAGGATTGTGGGAAGGTTTTTTTGGTCCGCTCTCAGCTGGACGAGGACGGGAACAAATTTGCTCTCGCTGTGTTTCTGTTTTCTTTCACCTCCGCGTCTCTTAATCATGTTTCCTTTTGTCTTGAATGGCAGGCGATGGAGCTGCATGTCCTCTCATAGGTTCAGAAAATGTATTACTTCATTTTTTATAATTAAAGACACACAAAGCTTCTTTCTGTCGTTTTCTTGCCAGTGCAGCAGTTCGTCCAAATTTTATATAACAAACACACAGTTTCCGGACGTGCAGAAGAGAAAGAAATTGAAAAGATTCTTTTTGTGAAGTGAACACGCCAGTGGTCAAATCTTCAAGAAAATCTTGGTGGCTTTGAAATCTAAGTCTTTTTGTGACAAGTCAAAATCAAACAGCAGCACAAACTAATCTCTGTGGACCTCTCAAATCTCACTGCAGTCAACATTTACTTTAATCACCGAATCCAAACAACACACACACATCTGAGCTCCCACTGACCAGCAGGGACTTCACAGTCTGTGCTGTCATTTTAAAGTTCAACATTCTCTCCACAGTCGTGCAGATATTTAGAAAACAAACTTTCAAAGTGGAGTTTTTTGTCCTGAGAGTTTGTTTGAACGAGGGAGATAAGCAGGAAGAGAGATGGAGGGAGGAAGAGATGAGATTATTCATGTCTTATTTGTGTTTTTATTTGTCACTTTATTTTATCTGTTCTTTTGAATCATTGAATTTGTGACAGATGTTTTCATGAGCCCTTGTCAGGGAGGGAGGGAGGGAGGCTGAAGATAGAGAGAGAGAGAGAGATGATGAAGAGAGCATGAAAGATGTGGGGAGTAGAGGAGACGGCGACAAAGAGGCGATGAGATGAGGAGGATGAGGAGAAGCACTCGGCTTCATCCTCCCGCTGAGAGATGAAAGAGAGTCCACACGTGTTTGCTCCACTTGTCCCTCCTCCTCCTCCTCCCTCGTCCATTCCTCTTCCTCAAGTCTGCTCCTTCCAGTCCTTCTTCTGATGTCTGGGAATCGAACGTGTGTGTCCCTATCAAATGATTCACGTGGCTCCTATTTAAAGGAAGTGGTTCAGATCTGTTACATCTGTTAAAATATGTTTTAGGAGTTATTATATTTCTTTAAACTGCGCCGACCCCTCACGGTATCAGGATTGGAGAAATGGTTTGATCCCTCTGCTGCTCGTGTGTCTCGTGCTTTGAGTTCCTCTTGTTTTTCCGCACTGAGGTTTTATTATTATTATTATGATTCTCCGTGTCTCTCCTCCAGGTTCCCTCGCTGATGATGGACAGCCAGTTTTCCGAGTTCACCCCAGACATAACTCCCATCATGCTCGCTGCTCACACCAACAACTACGAGATCATCAAGCTGCTCGTCCAGCGGAAGGTGATGATTCGATGTGCACTCTAACTATTTTAGTTTAGAGGACAGGGTTACGACACCAGCCACGAGGAGGCCGTTGAGATGTTTGGACATCGAATCAAAAACATCATTGAATATTAAGCTGACTTAACCAGCATTGTGCTGTTTCTGTGCAGGTCACGATTCCCAGACCACACCAGATACGATGCGACTGTGTCGAGTGTGTCTCCAGCTCAGAGGTGAGTGGTAATTACACTGCACACTGCATTATTTCATCTCATTGTCCTCCTCGTCTCACTGAGGACGCGGGAGTCCGTTTATGAAGTTGTGTTCTCAGCGCTGACCTCAGAAAAGAGACTAATCAGCAGCATTCAGCCACAACTTTTTGTTCCTGACAGTTTTTGGCTCAGCTGTGGAGACAGTTTGTTTGGCGCTGCAGAGAGCTGCAACAATCAGTCAGCTCATTAACGTGACAGCCAACTGCTAACGACCAACAAAGGTTTCTCTTTGGGGCAAATGCAGCAAACGTGCTCTGGTGCTGAATTTGTTAACGTAAATCGATCGTATGCTTCTCTTTGTCAGGTAAATAAAATGTGTGTTTTGTGTGATTTATGACCTCTGTGCGTCCTCCTGTAGGTCGACAGTCTTCGGCATTCGCGGTCTCGACTCAACATCTACAAGGCTCTGGCCTCGCCGTCCCTCATCGCGTTGTCCAGTGAGGATCCCATCCTCACGGCCTTCAGACTGGGCTGGGAACTCAAGGAGCTCAGCAAGGTACGGAGCTACAGAGGGAGAGGTCGTTGACCCATGAACATCTACAGCTAAGAACTCTGACCTGTCACGTTGCTCCCCCTCCCAGGTGGAGAACGAGTTCCGGCAGGAGTACGAGGAGCTGTCCCAGCAGTGCAAACGATTTGCCAAAGACCTGCTGGACCAGGCCAGGAGCTCGAGAGAACTGGAGACCATCCTGAACCACAGAGACAACGACCAGAGCGAGGAACTGGACCCGAGACAGTGCCACGACCTGGCCAAGCTCAAACTGGCCATCAAGTATCACCAGAAAGAGGTAGGGACCGTCATCTAGCTGGAGCTGCACAGTCCCCATGTTTGTTTCTATCGTACGTGAAACTGGACCTTCACTGGTGTTAACGCTGGTTATTGATGAGCCAGATCTAAAAACAACTGCAGGCAATGTCGGTGTAGAGAAGGGAGGATGAACAGGGCGGGAAGGAGGAGAATGGAACTGAGTGAGCAGATGAGCGGACGCAAAGCCGTGAAAGAGAGATTTAATGGGACAGAGAGAGAGAGCGATGAAGGGAGCATGTGCAGGGAGGAGATGGCGATGGGATGGAGTTACAGAACAAAACAGAGTTAGAAAAGCCTCGAGGCGATCTCCGTCTCTCCCCCTCCGTCCGCCTGTCTGTTCAGAGACGGAGGGATTCTGCCAGGCGAGTGAAAGCAGGAGTGAAAGGGCAGAGCGGAGCGGCGACGGCAGCCAGAGTTGGATATGCAGATGGATCGGGGGGGGACATAAGTGCTGGGAGTTGAAGTGCTTTCAGTCTCTTGAGTACGAGAGGTGTCGATGGTAAAGATCTGAAGAGAGTGGTAAGGTGGAGGGAGCGCCAGACAGAGCGGTGACATGTTTTTCTTCCTCAAGTGGAGAAAATCTCACGAGTCTGAAATCCAGCGAGTGTGCTGCGAGTTTGGGTTTTTGCTGGAAGCGATTCAGAAACACCTTCCCTTTGACAAGGATTTCCACAAATGGCACTTAATAACTTTTTTTTTAAGGCATTAAACATATCAACACATTTTTTTTTTCTTCCTTTTGTTTATTTTTTTTATTGAACAATGTTCCCTGCATTCTCAATACAACATTCCAAATATTAAATACAACCTGAACATGATTTTTGTTTGTTGTTTTTTTGTTTAGTTTTTTTCCTATTTTCCTCTGTTTGTGATCATGATAAAATCCTGGGTGAGGCACAGGTGAAGATTTAAGAATGCCGCTGTGTCCCTGAAGGAAGGTCAGGCAGAGAAGGGTTAATGGAGCAGCGCCGTGTTGTCTGGAGGAACTCTGAGGTCGAGGGGATGAAAACTGCTAGCGTGCCCTTGTGTTGTGTTGCAGTGACAGCGCCGATGATTTAATACATCAGGACACGAGTGTAGATATTAGCATATAAATGGAGAACTTGTTTTTTTTTTTCATTTTAAAGCTGGAGATAGATGATTCTTTTTGCAGCTTAAACACAGTCGTCTTATTGTCCAGGACGCGCTCTAACACTGAACAGTGTTTGATTCCATTGTACTCTTCTGTGTGTGTGTGTGTGTGTATATTTATTTATGAGCAGCCTCTGTCAATGAATATTAAAGCAGCAAACCTTAAAACATGAAAGGTTTTAATTAGTAATTAGTGTTAATGCGTCACGATTGACCTGGATACCACGGCCGCCGCTGCACATCCTCTGACTGATGACGCCAGAAGGCGGCAGCTTCGGTATTCAGGATATTTTTGTGGAATGGGAGAAGGTGGAGACACATCGTCCATCTTTATTTGAGACCTCTGATACGAACAGAAACAAGCAAATCGTCTCTGCATCTGGCTTTGTTGAAGATGATACAGAATCTTTAGGAGGAAACTTCAAGAAACCGGCTGCTGGATTTGGCCTGATCCAGATAAACTCCTGGAATCATTTTCATTATCGCTCCACGGCTCGGTCACAAGTTCAAGTTCTCCTCACTCTGCTGCGCCGCAGATAGTAATTCACTAATTAAATATCTGTCATGCTTCCTCGCCATATGACTCAAGGATACTGTCTGCGTCTCTGGCGTCTGCCCGCCCCGAAGACGGCTGCCATCTCCTACACCTTGCTGGGAGGTATAATTGGCTGCAGCCCCGGCAGAGTCGTCCTTTGAGCGCGACTCGCCGGGGAAAGTAGAAAGTCTGCGGTTTTTCACAACATCCTGTGGTGCTGTGAAGACGACGGAGGAACAGGGATGTGTTGGCAAATGTAGAGCGGGGTGGAGAAGGAGGAGGAGGAGGGGGCAGCGAGACATAAGAAGCAGCTGAGGAGGAAGAGGGAGATCTGTTGCCGGTTAATAAGACACTTTCAGATTGTTGAGGGGCGAGATATGAAGAGGAGAGGCCAGGGAGGGTGAAGGGAGGAAGAGGAGCAGAGGTGAAATAGAAAGTGTGGACAGCTGAGATCCTCAATGATCGGAGCTGCTGATGTTTGTCGTGTTCATCATAGAACACGCACGTGGCTGGAGAGAGGATGCAGACGGGAACACTCGGCCCCTGGACGCCATGACAACAACAGATGCTGGCAGACAAACAGATGCCACATTAGCCTCTCCAGACACCTTTAATGTGTGTGTGTGCACAAGCACTGAACCGATGAACACTTGAGCCCGCCCCTCTCTCTCTCTCTCTCTCTCTCACCCGTCTCTCCCTCTTCTTCCTTTCTTGGTTTCCTCACCCGCTCGTTTATTGCATATTTACCTCTCTTTCCTTCCTCCTCCAGTCTGTTTGTTTCTGACTTGTCGTCTGGCTGTGTGGTGTGTGTGTTCTGTATGACGGAGGTCGAGGTGTCTCTCTCTCACACACACACACATTCCAGCTCAACATTCCACATCTCCTCCTTCTTCTCTTCCATCTCTCCATCTTTTCTTTTTAACCTTCTTTCTCAGTCTCCTGGGAAATCTGTTCATCCATTCAGCTTGTCCTTCTTACTCTTGATCCTCCTCCCCCTCTTTTCTTCTTGCCCTCCCAATTCTCCTCTCCTCTTTCCTCCCCCCTTATTGTGTCTTCTCTCGTCTCATCACCTCCTCCCCTCTTCCTCTTTTTTTAATTCCTCCTTCCATCCTTGTCTGGTCTCCTTCTCTGTTCCCACTCCCCTCCGTTCCTCTCCTCCCTCGTCTCTCCACCTATGTATCAGTCTTTCCGTGGTTATTGATCCAGCCATCAACCTTTCCTGTGAGAAACTGAACAGAAAGAGATGGAGCGAGAGAAGAGGGGGAAGGAGGAGGGGAGATAAAAGTGTGAGGAGTTGCATAACACCGAGGTAACTTTAGGTTTTTGACTCAGGGGTTCCAACGTGAACACACACAAACACACACGCCTCAGGTTACCCAGCATGCTCGGGGCTTTTAAAACCTAAATAAACTCTGTGATTGGCTGTTTGACACACAGGAAGTAATGAACTATGTCTCGCACGCTGTCACACGGGTAGTTCTCATGAATACATATATAACTTAGATATGAGTGAGCGCGTGGAAGCAGAGGAGGAGGAGGAGGAGGAACATCAAAGATGTGTGGAGGAGAGGAAACAGACAGAATGAGGAGCGACAGGAGAGAGGGAAAATAGTACACAGAGGAAGAAAAGGTGGAAATGAAATGTCAAATTATACAAAGAAAAAAAAATAAAAAATCGGAAATATATTTTTCTGTTTCTCCAAACCCTGAAGTGTCTGCGTCCTTGGACTCAGTGAAACTCGCTCTTTATTTGTTTGACGTCCACTGATAAATGAAATAAAACAAAACACACACTCCTGCTGCTGCACGGAGAAAAAAAAACCCTCCCTCGTAAGGTTACGGTCGTCCGGTCGCGCACGTGGAGGATTATATTTACAGATCCTTTAACACCGTTCCATCCACTACAGCCACCTTGAATAATTAAAGCTGATATTTAAATGGGAACTCTGTCAACACGGATCATTAGTGTTTAATAGTGCTCAGTCGAAAGAGCAGCGAGCACACACACACACACACACACACACTCTTGCTCCAAGTGAAGTTTTATTGAGTGAAACTGAAAGGTCCAGAGGGAATCTGCTGCCCTGCTTTTTAAGTCTCTGCACACAAACACACACACGCTGCAGTAACATGGCCCCAGGGCCTGATGGTGTAAGGATGAGCCGTATCAAAACCTGGGCCCACCCCCCAGAGAGAGAGAGAGAGAGAGGGGTCAGGAATCATGAATCCTTCCATCCGTCCATCATTTCCAACCCTGTGAGGGCTGTGGGGGCGGAGCCAATCCCAGCTGACCTTGGTTAAACGTTCAGTAAATTATTATTTTGCAATAAGTGCTAAAATAAAGAGGACAGCGCTCTTCAATTTGGGACCAGTCCATTTTTCTTTTGTTGGCCGAGCGCTTCGATTGGACACATCAGATGCTGAAACCCGTAGGAGCGAGAGAAGGAGGGATGAAAGAGGAATGAAGGGCTGAAGACAGACGGATGGTTATGTGCTGACATGGCAGGTGGAGCGAGCACATGAAGGAAAGGAAACCAGAACGAGGCACAGAGGTGGAACAGAGGAAACCAGAACAGAAATAGAGTGAGCGAAAGAAGGAGTGAGTCACATGCAGCGGGGAGGAGGAGGACGCCATCGCTCTGTGTGCGCTCACTTTTATTTCATATGGAGCTCACTCAAGATGGAGAGAGAGAGAGAGATTTATCCTCTGTCTTTTGTTTTTATCTCCGTCATCATCTCCTCGCCGGTTTCCCTTCTCCCCTCTCTCCTCCTGACCTTGTCCTCAGTCCCCTCTCAGTCCTCCAGAAACAACATCACACAGACATTTATTGCTCATCATTTTCCTCCGTCGTCTCCTCTCCATCCTCAGTCCATCTCTTCAGCTGCAGAGCAAAGGGGAAGTTTGACCGAAATATCCGTCACAGGCTATCGATGCCCAGCCTCCGTTAAAACTGGAATGTGTGTGCGTGAGACAGTCGGCTGCTTGTGTGTGTGTGTGTGTGTGTGTGTGTGTGTGTTTCTGTTTGTGCGTTTGAATCATTTAAATGTCTTTTCTATATAGTTGTGTGTCTGTGATACCTGCAGTCCACCTAAATTATTCATTCACACTCGACTAAATAATACATTTAGATTGTGTGTGTGTGGCTCAATAATCTGCTGCAGCAGCTGACTAACCTGTATTGACCTGCATTCATGTTTTATTTACCGCATCCAAATGAGTTATTGCTATAATTAATCATCAGCACGTGTCCTCAATTAGAGTGTTACGCACACACACACACACGTTATTCATCTGATTAGTCCAACCTTGTGTGAATGAGGAGTCCATTTTAAAAAGGCTTGCCCTCACCTGAACCACAGGCTGTCAATAAATATCTATAATTGTAGATGTAGGGAAGTTGTACGTTCACTCGTCGGCGAGCGAGCGTCTCCGTGCTGCAGCACGTGCGTTCTGATGTTTAAACACGACTCAAAGACTGGAGCCTGATGAGTGGAGCCAGCAGCGACTCATTCCCCGTCCCTGACAAACACACTGCAAAGACCGAGCAAAGCTTTTGATCCAAGATCCACAAAATACTGACACATTTGTGGAAACTGCGATTTTCAATGGATGAAATGGTTTTTATCTTCCTTCCGCACTGTCCCTGTGTGTGTGTGTGGAGAGGAACCTGTAGCGTCCCCGCTCTCCGCGCTGCTCCCTGAAACCTGCTGCAGCAGCGGATATGCAAATGTAATGTAAGAGCGAGCGTTCCTGTGGCGGCTCCACAGGCTGCTGCTCCATTCAGGAGGTTAACATGAGTCATCACACGTCCACACAGCCTCTGCACAAAGACTCGAATAACAACAGCCTCATATCCCGGCCGGTGCCAGAGGACGCGCTCGTCCGTCCGCTGCGTTTATTCGTGATTAAAGATCGCACGCAACACTCAGTGGATCTGTGAGGAGCAGCTTCTGTGCATCTGCTCAACATTACTGTCTGCCCTCAGGGAATTCATTCAAATTTTGAACAGTCGCCACTCGGACCGAGAGGTGAACCGATTAGATTTTAGAGGTCAGAGGTCACAGTGACCTAACAATATTGTCAGGAGCTCCCGCGCAGACTGGTCCGACTGGTGCAGGCAGACAGCCACAGGGCAGTAAATCTGGACGTGCACATGGATTTAAGGGGAGTGAGAGCACGTCTCCCCGTCAGCTTTAATTCACAACAGTCGTCTCTGAGTCACTGCTTTGTTTAGTCTTGTCCCGAGACGGGACGTGGTGCATATCTGTGGCTCTTGAATGGTGGGGAGTTGTGATTCCAGAGAAATGTTGTCTGTCCTCATCTCCATGTTTTCTTTCTGACCATTTATAGTGCAGCTGTTTCTCACCCTATTCACCGGGGCATTTGACGGCCCACAGGCGTCGCCAAGATGGCTGCTGAGTGGCGAGAAGTGCCTGTTTTTGTCCCAGTATTCTCAAACGTTTTCTTCACAGTATCTGTGTCCCTCGATTTGTCCCCCGTCTCTTTGCAGTACTATTCAGACGGGAGGATGACGTCACGCTTCAGGGAGGTCAGCTGACCTTGCTCGCCGCCCACTCTGTCCTCATTCGCATAACGCAGAGGCCTGTTCCACAGCCTGGATACAAACCACGTATTAATGCTGCTGCTCCAGTGACCACTGATGATGAAACACCTCCTCCCACCAGCGCTCACCGCGTGTTACACAACTCCGGCTTCATGGGTTGCAGATTAAAACGGTCACTTTGATAAAAAACCCTGCGTTCCAAATTCTTCCCATCAGGCTCTCTGATTGGCCGCGCGACGTCAACGGCGAGCCGCTGAACCAAAGCCTGGACCGGGACGTCTCGCCGCCTCTGAATGAGAGACGAGGGAGCAGGTCGCTGGAGTTTAGTGGAACCCAGAGATCGAATCGCTCATTAGCATACTGCTGCCATGGCAACAGCAAACCAAACCGGAGCTGGGCGAGGGATGGAGAGAGATGGAGGAAAGGAAGGAGTGCAGTGGATGACTGGAAGGATGGAGGGTGTGATGAAGGAGGGAGTAAAATTACCAGAGCGTAGAGGGAAGGAAAGACGGGAGAGTTGAGGAGTAATGCAGCCTGAGCCTGAGCCCGCTAGCACATTACCCCAACATTTAAAGTCAATGCATAACTGCCACATTTTTTACGAGATGGTTATAAAACTGCTCGTACGACCTTAATACCACGCTTCCATCCCAATGAGCTCCTGGGTGTTTCTTCTTTTTTTTTTTTTGTGGTCATTTAGTTTCAGAGCAAGAAAAATAACCCTCGCTCTCAGAACACGTGACGGTGGAACCAGGACCAATTACTTATGTATGAAACCAGCCAACGCTTCCTGAGAAATCTGGAAACCTGTCGGCGCCGCTGCCACCAAATGTTCGGATGAGTGTCGTGAGTGATTGACAGGTGCAGCCGCCGGCCTGGGCGGGCTCTGGCAGTTTGCCTGTTTAAGCTTTTAGCTAAATGTTTGGTTGATGACGGCTGTGTGTCCTTGTGAAGGTGGGCGTGAAAAACTGAGATAGATGTTTATTCACCTCATTTATCTGATGAATTTATTAACTCTCACATACACACACACACACACACACACACACACACTAAAGCCTTTTTAGAGTATGAGATGTGAAGGAAGTAAGGGAACAAGGAAGGATGGAGGAGAGAAAGGAAAGCAGACTCGGCGAGAGAGCACGAGATTGATTTCCTTGTTGACTCTGAGAGGAAAGAAGGAGGGATGAAGACGGAGGAGAGGAAATGAAGGAGACGAGAAGCTGGTTGTTGGTCTTCTCGTTCTCTGTGAAAATGCTATCTGATCTGAATCCAACGGGTCATGAAGGTGAATAATAATTGTACTGACTCTCTCTCTGTCTCTCTCGTCAGTTCGTGGCTCAGCCGAACTGTCAGCAGCTCCTGGCCACGCTGTGGTACGACGGCTTCCCGGGCTGGAGGAGACGACACTGGGCGGTCAAACTGGTCACGTGCTTCATCATCGGACTCCTGTTTCCTGTCTTCTCTCTGGTGAGAGGGGAAGGAAAGAGGGGAGGAGGAAAAACAGAAATGAACAGTGGAAATGAGCTGAGGAAAGGAGCCCAAACTAAATTTGTTGCCAGGCAGCAATTAAGACAAACTCTTTGTTTATTGGAGGAACTGTTGCTAGGAAACGACAACAGCACTCGACCTGAGAGAACTAAGACGGAGGGAGTGAGGTTCTCATTTAGGAAAGAGCCGACTTTCGTTTTATAAAAACGCTGAAACATAAAGAACACGTTCATGTTCGGCTCCTGTTCGCACCTGAGGGAGAGGACGGAGGGAGTGGTGCAGGTGTGTGTGCGTGTCAAGAGCACGACCATGATGACTCTGATCTCCTCCTCTTCCTCAGATCTACCTGTTGGCCCCCAAGAGCACCCTGGGAAACTTCATCAAGAAGCCCTTCATCAAGTTCATCTGCCACACGGCGTCCTACCTGACCTTCCTCTTCCTCCTGCTGCTGGCCTCGCAGCACATCGCCCGCACCAACCTGCACATGCAGGGACCCCCACCCACCATCGTGGAGTGGATGATCCTCCCCTGGGTGCTGGGTGCGTGTGTTCTGTGCTCTGGTTTAAGTGTGTGTCTCTCTGGTAGCCAGCGTGGGGGGGGAGTAAACTGTCAAGAAGAGTGTGTGTGAGTGTGTGTGTGGAGGAGGAGGAGGAGGTGGGGGTGGTTGTGTGTGAGGGGGCGGAGTGGGTTTGAAAACCATTGATTACATCTCCATATTCTCTCACAGAGCTGACACCCGACATTTCCAAACTATAACCATCATCACTTAGAAAAATCTGTTCTCCTTCATCTTCATCTCCTCCTCTCATCTCTCCCCTCCTCTTCCTCCCTCTGATGAGAAGAGACGATGGTGTTTTATTCGTTGTAATAATAAAATCACAGCCCGTTCTGCGGTTAATTCACTTCTTTGTCTCTTAATGCTGCCGAACACATTTTAAACACTCGGCAGATTTTGATCTTTTCTGTGTTTAATCGAGGGCAGAGAAGCGGTCGCGTCTTATCTGCGAAGAGTAAATGAAATCGAAAAACAACTGATGGATGTAAAATCAGAACTGACTTTGTGTGGAGTCAGTGGAACAGAACAAACATGTCGCCTCTGTTCCCCCTGAAGCTGCTGCCAAAACATTGAACCGCCGCTTGGACACGGAGCGGAAACCGAGCAAACACAACCCACTGATGGGTGACATTAATGCATGACTGTGTGTGTGTGTAAATAACCAGCAGTGTGTGTGTTTCAGGGTTCATCTGGGCAGAGATTAAGGAGATGTGGGACGGTGGATTCACAGAGTACATCCACGACTGGTGGAACCTGATGGACTTTGCCATGAACTCTCTGTACCTGGCCACCATATCGCTGAAGATAGTGGCCTACGTCAAGGTAAAGATCACACGTCTCACGGACACGCCTGAGAGGACGCGTCCATCCTCGTCCCAGAGGCTCTTTCATACTCTTGAGGTTCATCAGTTCTGGTCGTCCCTGAAGGGAGAAAGAGACCTGGCGAATCCCGTTTTCAGGGTTTAACTTCACATCTGTGCATCAGCGTCATCTGGAGTTAAAGACGTCAGTCACGTCGGCGGAGAGCTGAGCCCCAGCAACCAAAGTTATTAGTTCTAATTATTGTTGTTTGTGTCATCTTCAAACATCAGTTACACTTCGATGCTCACTTTTGTCTTTTTGACAGAAACAGCTTTCAGCGGTAATAACACTCGAGAATATCCAGATTTATCTGTTTATTAAGAACAAATCTCACACACACACACACACACACACACACACCAGACGGCTGGGCCATCTGCGGCAGCTGTGAGTCACTGACGGTGGCGGCTGGGCCTCCTACACAGGTCACATATACATACATACATATTTATACATGTACACACACACACACACACACACACATTTAGAAAACCTGTAGGGGAGCTAAAGGTCTATCCCAAAATCCAGTGCTGCGTGTGTGTGTGTGTGAGAGAGAGAGAGCGTGATTGACAGAGAGAGACTGCATCTGAGAGAAGAGACTATATTAATGAGCGTGTGTGTGTGTGTGTGTGTGTGATGCTAACAGAGGCAGACTTAACAAGACAGAAGTCCTGTGGAAGTCTAATGGCTGAATTTAGAATGAGGAGGACGCCTGGAGACGTGCAGGAGGATGGTGGGAACGGGACGGAGAGAGAGTAACTAGATGGGGGGATTAAATGAGCGCTGGAGAGACAGTTAAAGTCAGACGCTCGGCGAGGGAACGGGCAGAGAAAACAAACGACGGAGCTCTTCCAATTTGTGTGCTCAGCTATGCTTTGCTAATCGCGTCCTGGGACGGTCGCTGCGCCGAGCGCTCGGAGATAACTGATATCAGTGATCTCATCTGGCTCCTGCTGAGGAACAAAACAAGCAGACATGTGCCGGGCGTCGCTCAGTCACTCGGCTCGCGTGTGTGTTTGCTGTTGATAGAAGATGTTGACAACAAAAAGTCTCGGAACTTCTTCCAGGACGATAAGAACTAAAATCTCTTCTTCCTCCCTCGTCTCAGTATAACTCCTCCCGTCCCAGGGAGGAGTGGGAGATGTGGCACCCGACGCTGATCGCAGAGGCTCTGTTCGCCATCGCCAACATCTTCAGCTCACTCAGGCTCATCTCTCTGTTCACCGCCAACTCCCACCTGGGGCCGCTGCAGATCTCACTGGGCAGGATGCTGCTGGACATCCTCAAGTTCCTCTTCATTTACTGTCTGGTAAAAAAAAACCCAACCTTTTTCTAAACAGAACACAACTCGTTGGTGGAGACGTAAATCCTCAGGGTGATGATGCTGGTCTGTGTTTTATTTTGAAGGTCCTGCTGGCGTTTGCTAACGGCCTGAACCAGCTGTATTTCTACTATGAGACCAAGGCGTCTGAAGAACCCAGCAACTGCAAGGGCATCCGCTGCGAGAGGCAGAACAACGCCTTCTCGACGTGAGTAACCTCAAGTCCACGTGCATGTGCACACAACAATTCCAGATATTATCTTTATCATCGCACTGGTGTCTGATCAGGACTCCAGGTATCAGAGCCATCGAGGAGTTAACACGGTGTTGGAGTGTGTGTGTGTGTGTGTGTGTGTGTGTGGAGCTGCTGCACTGACTCTGCTCCTCAGCTCCGCTGCAGCAGATAATGAAATGGAAACGACTCCTTGTGTCGAGTACAATCTCCGACTCGTTCAGACGACGTCGAGAATATTAATGAGATTTTTCTTCCTCGTGTGGAGTCGGCAGGTTTTTTAAAACCTGGAAGCCAAAACAGGGTCGAGCTCATTGAGAGGCCGAGTCTGAAATATAGCTCATGTGTCAGCACACACACACACACACACACACACACTCACTCTGCTGAGGGAGGCAAGGTGGAAGCCAAGGCGAGTCATTGGGCTGAATAATGATGAGGCAGTGGTTTGTTTTAGTGATCGATTCCATTACAGCGCAGAGCAGAGAACAATGAAAAGACTGAGAGGAGAAAATATCACTTCAGCTTTGAACCCTCTCGTCAGTCCACAGTAAAAAGTATGTGTGTGATATATTTACTGAGGCCTAGTTTTCTCAAAGCGTCTGTCCCTCCGGTTCTTGAGACACTGACGTCTCTTGAACAGCAACAGGGCTGGAATGCAAGTTTCATCAGGATCCAGAGAGAGGGAGATAAAATAAATTCATTGCTCCACCTCCAAACATGATGATGTCCCGCCCCCCCATCCACCACCAGAAGGAGAGAGTTCTGGACCTTGAAGTCTTTTTCTCTGGTGAAAGTGAAACCAGCAGAATTCAGAGTTCATCCGTCGGCCACCGACGCTCTGAGACTGAACTGATTTTCTCTGGCTCTGCAGCGAGGACGTCGACAGAAGTTTCTCTCGTCAGAAACTCCGCTGGGTTAAACTGTTGGAGTCCGACACTTTAAGAGCGTTCCGCTCCAACAAAAGAGAATACGTGATTGGGTGGATGTGACGCAATTAAAAATGTGATCAGATATCTGGAGAACACATGTTAGGAAAATAGAAAACACGGGATCGGATGTGTTCAGACATCCCGTCCCATCCTTCAAGATCAATAACTCATCTCCTCGTCCTCCGATAGAAAAACACCATCTGAAGTAAACAGCGTTTTTCTCCGCGTGAGCTCCCGGCGGATCGGCGTCTGCAGGAAGAGAATCAGCCCCACGCTGAAACAAAACGAGCCAGCAGGTCGCCGCAGCGACGGCTGACATGGTGCATTATGCAAACAGAGCGATGGCAGGGCCGTGGGCGACGCAGCCGTGCAGCAACATTCATGAATCTGCAATGCATGGATTATTTCCTCTGTGCGTGTCGCTCCCATTCACACTTATTAACATTTATGAGTTCTGATTTCACAGGATCGTTTCCTGTTTCCTGCTCAGGTGTCTCCTCCCGTCGCCTCTCACTCATCTGCACTTCACACACTTATCACTGTTAATGTGTTAGATCGTCTAACACCACGCTCCCTGCTGGGGCTCCCTCACTCTACCTTTTCCGTGTTCCTCTCCCTCTCCCTCCATCCCTCCCTCCCTCCCCTAAAGTGTTCCTGACACACCCGGACAGGATGTGAAGCTGCAGGCGTCCTCTCCATAAATCATTAAATCATAAACTTAACTGAAATAGAAATATTGGAAAAGAGACAGGGAGAGTGAGAGAAAACAAGAAAAAAGAAGGAGCAGATGGGAAGATGGGAGGTGACAAGATAAAAGACCCGAGTGTTGAGAGGAGATAAGAGGAGAAGAGCAGACGAGTGGATGAAAGATGAGAATAATTAATTAACGCATGGAAAAGATAATTAAAGGTTAAAGAGAGAGAGAGAGAGAGATGTATCTTTTTTGTTTAGTCTTTGTCCAACTTCCTTTGTCTCCTCCTCCCCTCGTTCTTGTTTCATAACCCAGCTGCTTCATTCATCAACCCCTCCCTCCCTCCTTCCATTCCTCCATCCCTCATTCATTCCTTCGCACTCGTATGGACACACTTCATCTCCTCTCACACACACACATGCACATTAACGGCGGCGCCGCAGCATCAGTCGCACGCAGTAAATGAACACACACACATTGCAGCGAGAATTGAGAATCATTCCCGAGCGTTGAATATTTTATGCGGCACAAATATAAAACCCTGCAGACAAAACGTCTCCTCTCCTTCGCCGACAATTGTTGCTTTATCAAAAATTCAGTAGCCACCGCCGTAACCACGACAAACAGACGCGGGGAGACGGATGGACGGATGAGTGGTGGAGGGACGGTGTGTCCATTCTCACCATCGACTGTTTTAAAAGTGGAAGCAGGAAATGAGGCCAGAGTGGCTGAGACCTGTATTCTAGGGAATGACCAACAGAGGGCGACATCACACGTTTCCATATCGTCAGTAATGAGTTTATCTCTCCATCCCTGTTCTCAACCGATGTTCACTTTTTAAATCTGTTCGAGTGAGAGAATAAAAGCAGGGCAGCAGCTTCAGCCGCCTGAGGATTTTTAAACTCTGCATCTATTTTTACCCGGAAGAATCTGAGCGTGGATATTTCATCTGTTCCACCTGACGCTCGCCGGACTTAAACCGTCTGCAGCTGATTCTCTGGACGGAGTTTTGGAGAAGCTCTTATCTTCCACTCTGAGGATTTTTTCCAGGGAATCGTTTGATGATGTTATTGTCAGAGCAGAAGTTCTGAGAGGAGACGGAGGAATCATCAGAGGACAGTTTGTTCTGTTCACTTTTTCAGTTTGATTCATCTCTGTCTTTTCTCTCCCGCTCTTTGTTTCGCTCTCTCTGACCCGTCCGTGTCTCCTCAGGCTGTTCGAGACGCTGCAGTCGCTCTTCTGGTCGATATTCGGCCTCCTGAACTTGTACGTCACCAACGTGAAAGCCCGGCACGAGTTCACCGAGTTCGTCGGGGCGACCATGTTCGGGACGTACAACGTCATCTCGCTGGTGGTGCTGCTCAACATGCTGATCGCCATGATGAACAACTCGTACCAGCTCATCGCCGTGAGTCGCCGCAGGGCGCCGCACTGACACCTAGAGAATCCTTCATGTTGTTGGACTGTCTGTGAGTGTCCGTGTCCTCCTCGCCGTCCCCCAGGACCACGCTGACATCGAGTGGAAGTTTGCCCGCACCAAGCTGTGGATGAGCTACTTCGACGAGGGCGGCACGCTGCCGCCGCCGTTCAACATCATCCCGAGCCCCAAGTCCGTCTGGTACCTGCTGATGTGGCTGCACAACAAGCTGTGCGGCCGAGGCCAGCCGCCCGGGGACGAGTCGCACAAATGTGAAAACCTCCGAGAGTTCACGGTGAGAGCGAAACGCGTCCGCTGATTGCGAACGTTAAAATGTGGTTGTTGTGTTTTTGGTGCAGAGACGGTTGAATTAATGCAAGAGGCCGGAGAGAGGAGGAGTTTGAAAATAAAACATCTGCAGATCAACACAGTGTGACTCTACAAAAAAATAAAATAACAGCCTGAGATCAGCTGTTAGTGCGAGAACACAGAGAATATCAGAGAACACACACACACACACAGTGCAGCTGGCATGTTTACCTCAGCTGAAGTCAGATGAGTTATATAAGCCAACCAGCCCACATAGGTCCACAGAGCCGCACTGCAGAGTGTGTGTGTGTGTGTGTGTGTTGACAGCATGAGATGTGGAAGGAGGTGATCGCTGTGAAGAGGCTGAAGGGAGGGGATGGATTCAGAGAACAAGTTGTGGAGAGGAGGAATGCAGGTGTGTGTGTGTGTGTGTGAGGTTGAATCAGAAACTTTTTCTAAGATGACACACACCCTTCGTATGTTTATCATTAATGATTTAAATTGGCTTTTTGCCTAAATAAAAAAGGATTATTGAGTAAAAATAAGAACGTTTCAGATCGGGGTTGACGCCACGGCTCCTTAAAAACGCTCCCGGCGCTCTGAGCACTCTCGACTGGATCGGCTCCATGGCGTGGAGAGGATGATTGTGACTCTGCTCTCACTGCGATATACATTTCCACTGAGAGGAGGCAGAGGGGCCATACACTCAAGTTCATCACTCAGCACCTCCTCTTTAGGAGGAGAACAGTCCGTTAACTCCTCTCTTCTTGTCCCTGCTCCAGTGACACCTAGTGGACGGAGCGGTCACGTTTTCAGGTTGTACCGACTTGTCTCATTTTTTCATCTTATTTTCTTTGTCTTTGCAGGAACGCCACGCCGACAGTCTGATACAGAACCAGCATTACCAGGTGTGTGTGTGTGTGTGTGCTCTGCTATGCACGATGATTAAACAGAGTGGCGCTTTTGAGGACTTGGATTCCATAAGGTGAAAACTGGAGAGAGAAACTCAGTTTCACACACACACACACACACTCAGAACAGATTGCTTCTCCCCCAGGCGTCTTGCTGCGGCCGTGTCCAAACCAACACCAGCTCCCTGTGGGCCTCAGTGTGTGTGTGTGTGTCCAGTAGTTCCTCACATGGAAGACGCCCTGTGGAGTTTCCTTGTACACACCAGTTGTTTGTGTCCTCGTGGCCAAATAAACAAGTCGAGTCAGTTCAACATTTCAAGCCAGGGGGCCGTCCAGGAGTTTTTGCTCCACCTTTAAAAGCAGTCAGTACTTTATTTATCCGGCAGTCCGTCATCGTTAGCGTCCGCTCTCTGGACGGATCTGTGAGAGATGTTTCTTGGTCGTGTCGTCCGAAGCCGGAGCTCTCGTCTTGTGACACCTCAGCGCTGGCAGCGACGAACAAACCTCGCTAACGCCAAGTACTTTTGATTTGGCGCGGCCGGCCGTTTAGCTCTGATGCACGAGCCATGTGTCGTTTCTTTTTTTTTTTTAAGGACGGTTGTCAGGATCTGTCCGTCACTTTAACGGAGCGCGGCACTGGCAGCGGCAGAGTGACAGCACGCCAGCCCGTCCTGTTTGGCAGTCACAGGTGTTGACTGTGGGAGGATGCAGTGTGTGTGTGTGTGTGCGCTACCACCCACTGAACGCCAACTGCGGGTGGATTTGTCTTCGTCAGGTCATGGCGTCATTGGCTGATTTATTAATGAGACATTTAAATTCATCAGTTGATTTCTTTTATCGCAGTTAAAAAGTTGCTGAGGATGTTTTCAAAATGATTTTGTTACTGAAACATGAAAGAAACACTAAAACACCATGAAGTGAGCGTATGCAGTAACCATGGCGACTGTCCCTCGCAGGAAGTGATCCGGAACCTGGTGAAGAGGTACGTGGCGGCCATGATCCGCAGCGCCAAGACGGACGAGGGACTGACGGAGGAGAACTTTAAGGTGAAGGACAGTGATGGTGATGATTGACGTGTCCCATGCTTCCTGTCTGGCTGGGTCAAGGCCCGTGGTTTTGTAGCGTGTAGGCTGAGCTGTCATGTTGGGTTGAAGCTTCCGACTTAGATTTAAAGGTGCAAGCGCTGCAGGCGCTCGCCGCTCTGTCTCAGAAAAACCGCTCCTCGCCAAGGAGCGATGAATCCTGGGACGTGTTTTTCAGGGATGGAAAGACACAAAATGACACAGTCTGTGTTTTATTTATATTAATAGATATAAGTTTCATTGATTCCTGAGTTTATAGAAATAAATTCCGATGTTTTTTTATAGCCGCCACCTCACATCGCTGCGCCCTCGCCCATATTCTCTGGCTCTGATCGATTCCGACAGCTCGCCATGCTCGCTCCTTCAGGAGACTTTCTTTGCTTTCTCCAAACCTACTGCGCCATAAATTATTCTGATGTGATTTAACAGCCGAGGCTGCTCCCATGATGCCTCTGGATTTGGATCTGGCTTTGAAATGGAAAGTTCCCGTGGGCTCTCTCTGTGTAAAATCAACATCAGGTGCAGCTCAGCCTGAATCACTGTGTGTGTTCAAGTAAATCACTGGTTATTCTCAGCGGAGTGGCGCTGTGTTTGGATCCGACGAGAAAAAGAGAAGAAGCTTTCATTGTAAAGAACAAGATACAGATATTTTATCCCATGATCAACAATAACATCCTCTCTCTCTCTCTCTCTCCAGGAGTTGAAACAGGACATCTCCAGTTTCCGCTACGAGGTCCTCGATCTCCTCGGTAACCGGCGTCCTCCCCGGCGACACTACTCCTCCTCCAGCGAGACGATGAGGGACGACGGCGCCGTGGCGTCGGAGGACGACAGCGAGTCGGGAGATGGCGGCGGTGGCAGCGCTGGACCCGGGGGGCAGAGGGCATCGAAGGGCGTGACTTTCATGACCCCGCTAGAGGACGAAGTCAGGCCGGCGGCCACGCTGTCCGTCTCGGCTCTGGTGCGCTCCATCTCCGGAATGACCCGGATAGAAGGTGGGGGGGGGCGTGAGGAGGGGGAGCTGGAGGAAGGCGTGGGATGGGGGGAAGAGGAGGAGGAAGAGGAGGGGATACCAAAGAGTAATGGGCTGAAGACGAGCGTCATCCCTCCGTCCTCCACCAACGTCCTCCCCTTGCCATCGTCGTCGTTCTCCTCGTCGCTCTCGTCGTCGCTCGCTCGCACGAGGAGTCGTCTGCAGCGCATCTCGGCTCCCAGCTCCAAGACAGACTCCTTCAAACGCCTCTCCTACCTGTTCTCTCGCTCCAAGCGCAAAGCGCCGCCCATGCCTCTTCCCCTCCAGTCTCCGCCCTCCTATACCATCTCAGACGGGTTGCTCCGCCCCCTCGGGAGCCACAGCCACTCCGACTTCGGACTCAGCGACGTGACCAGAAGCGACACCCACCTGAACGAGGTGGGCCGCTCAGTCGACATCAATAACCCGTCATTCTCACCGCGGAGAACGAATGGGCGGGACTCGCTCCTGAACCTGCCCCTCCCACCCCCGTGCCCCTGCCAATCCCTGCACTGTGCTTCCAACATGTCCGAGTCCAGCTCCCGCCTCCTGGACTCCAGCGAGGACGTTTTCCAGGGCGTGAGCATGGGAGGAACGGGCGAGGGCGGCGTGGACGGCGGAGGAGGAAGGGGAGGGTTGATGATGCTTGGCGGGTGGGTGGGGCCGTGCGACGATGTCATAGAGGACAGCTGCGAGGTCATAGAGGACTCGGTCACCACGCAGCTATAGGAGCACGGGACGACCAGACTGTTTTTCTTTGTTTGTTTGTTTGTTTGTTTGGAAAAATGGACAAATACGTTCAGAGCGAGTGGAACAGAGAGAGAGGTGGGAGGAGCTCTGAGTCTGGGACGATGTTTCCACGGATGGAGTGGGTTCTAAAGGGGCGGAGTCATCCACCGTCCTCACGTGGCAGACTTTTATAAAGACAGTTTTTCGCCATCTCACGATCACGATCAAAGTTCCTAACTGACCTGGAGTTAATTTCATCAGCGTCTGTTTCACCGTGTCGAATCGTTTTCAAGCTGCTCAGGGTTTGTTTTGTTGTCGTATCGCAGCTGACGTCTGACCGACCGAGCTGCTCGCACATCGCCATCAGCTCAACCTCCACCTTTCCCCCGACACCGGACCAAACTGTCTTTACAAACGTCTGCCACGCCCCCCACGCACGCCTCGCGAGAACAGCGGAGGACGACGTGTGAAAGGGAAGTTTTTCCCTCCGGGAGATCTGAATGCGCATGACGATTATTTTGGAATTAACCAGGAGCCAAAGCAACTTTCCGGGAGGGAAATATTCTGTTTTCCAGCCGCCATCTTTCCCTTTAACATCACAGAACAAAAAACGGAATCAAATCGTTTCAAAAAAATCTCTGGAATTCGACGGAACGACCGTTAAACAGAGACAGAACAAGTCCCACTTTATACTTTGCAAAAAAAATCTCTCTACAAACATCAGGAAGAATGGAAACGGAATCACTTCCCCTTTAACGCTTCATGGATTTAACCCTTGACCGAATCACTGGGATGGAATGGAAACGGCATGGAACCGTTGCTCTGCTGTGGATAGCCCGCACCCTCTCTCTGCATCAACAAGGGCCAAGGAACTTTATTTTCTCCTAATAACAGTTATACTAGTAATAATAGTAATAATAAGAGACTTTGAATAATAATGATAATAATAATTATAATACTGGTTTCTATAGACTGTCTTTGCTTCTCTTTGAGTCGCCTGTGTTATCCCGGCTTCTCGTTCAGCTCTTCCTTAATAAGTACACTTTAACCTGATGAAGAAGAACACGCGCTGGAGGATGGATGGATGGATGGATGGATGGATGGATGGATGAGTGGAGGAGAGGAAAGAAGAGGAAGCGGGGAGGGGATGATGGGAAAGGAACGCAGGACGTTTTCTGGAGGAGAGGTGAGGGTAGAAACGAGTTTGCCTTTTTATCTATTAGAGGAAAATCTATTTTAAAGGGAAATTTCACCAGAATTTCATCATGACTTTTTTTATCTTTTTCTTCTTCTTCTTGAAGTCGCTCGGTGCAGAGACTTCAAACGGTTGGCATGAGCAGAGGCTGTTGAATTTTACTCTGGTTAATATACGACTGTCAGCAGTGAAGTAGAGAAATTATGCATGTCTGATCACACACGCACACACACACACACACACACACACACACACACACTCCGCTGATGTGACGAGCAGCTCCCAGCCAAATGTTTTGCCCTTTCCGAGCTCTCCCTCGTGTCATCATTCCATCACTCCTCTCCTCACCTGGCTCTTCCAAACCTCTTCCATGACCTCACACACACGCACGCGCCCTGACCTCACCCCTCCAGCTGCCTCGGCGTCAGAAAGCCTCGACCCGCCGCTTAATTACTGTTCCCCAAAAATGTCACAGCGTAACCATGGCGACCTGATTTCTCGCTCAGCAGCCTGTAATGATAATGTCACATTCAGTGCTGCAGAGTCAGACGCTGCCGGGCTCCTGCCGCGCAGTGTGTGTGTGTGTGTGGGGGGAGGGCGGGGGTGTAGCTAAGTGGTTCGTGACGACAGACTTGACCACAACCAACTGAACAAGACAAAAAACGAAAACAAACCCCGCAGGAGTGTGGACGCTGGGCGTAACCATAGCAACGGCGATGGAGGAGTCTCTATGGAGCAGAATCAAGATTCGGACGCCACGTACACGATGGCGTGCCCTCTGGTGGGAGACTCCTGTCCAGAACCAGGACCAGAGAGCAGGAAGCTGCTTGTCACTCCCTCGGAAACGGAGGGCGGAGGGGATGGGCCCCGGTTACCGTGGCAACCAACCTGCGTGTTACAACTAGTGGCGCCACACATACCCCACACCAGAGGGGTCTGTTAATCAATCCCGTTTTATCAACGGCCGTGACAACCACGGCCGAACTCTGTGGGGCGTTCGAGTGTCATCCGAGACTCAGAAAGGGCTTTTATTTTTTTGGTGAATGAATGGCCAGGACACACACACACACACACACACAGCAGAGTATCGACCACTTGAAGGGTTTTATTGAAGTTGCAGTCATCACCAAAGCTTCAGGTTCACCATTGATCCCGTCAGAATCCGTCATTAAATTCTGTTAAGCCTTCGATTGATGCGGATCCTGTGAAGTGGGCAAAGTCAAACTGGGACATTTATCAACTTTGTCCAGTCGACAGTTTTTCTTCATCGAAACACAATCGACCCTCTTGATCTGATTCAAAATCTCTCGTGTCTCAGGACTTAATACATTAGAATGAGAATAGGAATTATTATTGAGATATATCAACTTTACACAAACTGCTCTGATCATTAGTGTCACAATCAAACTGTTTGTCGTGGTCATTTTATTGTGAAGGGCTGAAATGATTTGGTGCAGCTGCTCGTCTCACACACACACACACACACACACACACACACAGTATATCACATATATATGACATCATTCAGGTTCCCCTCTCACCTCCTAAAGGGATTTTGAGCTTTAAAAATAAAACCTGTCCTTGTTTTTCTTTAATATTTTGGATTTCCACATGGATGAATGTATGACTGTGTTATTTTTCTAGAAGCGGACGGCTAGCGCACGTTGTTGACTCTTTAATAAAGGCATCCTTAGAAAACTGTGGTCAGCCTGTTTATTGAAGGAGTCTCTGCAGAGAGGAGGTGACGTCCTCATTTCATTTTCTCAAGTTTTACTTTTTATTCCGACTCTTTTGGAACGAATACACATTGTTTCACCATTTATTCAAATTTAACGTTAAATTATTTACTGAGAACCTTGAAAATGTGATAAATTACAACCACACACACTTTTAGTTGTTGTTTTATTTCCTGCTCTGGGCAGCGATGAGGACTTTTCTTCCCATTAACGTGTCGAACAACAAAAGAATCTCATCTCTCCATCGTCATTTAAACCTGTTTTTAAACCTGGCCGTCTGGTGTTTCAGATTTTACCTCTGCTCTCCAGACCTGTGGATGTTTGCTGCTTTAGAAAAGTGTTGAATGGAAACTTTATTTGTTGGAACACAGTCCCACTTCAGTGTTTAAACTGATGAAAGCCGCGTCTCTGTTTGCTCTTTTCATTCGCGTGATGAGAGCAGCTGAGCTTTTCATCAACCTGCATCATCCCAGCGTGTTTATTATTACGACTGAATAGAGGAGTAGCGAGAGAGAGAGAGAGAGAGAGAGAGATGGGAGTTCTTCTTTATTTAACAAAGCCCTCGCTCGCCCATTGTGTGGGCAGCACTGCTGAATAAAAAAACAGCTTTCATCTCCCTCTCTCTCTTTCGCTCCTCTACATCATCCTCCCCTCCACCAACTCAGTGTCAAGTCCTGCTATGAGACAGTCATCTCTGTGTGTGTGTGTGTGGCTCAGCAGTGAACTGAAGCACCTCTTGGATAACTATTATTAAATGACTGTGATATGCTTTTATCTCACTGTGAGCTAACCACACACACACACACACAGGGTGTCATGTTGACGAACTATTTTAATTGGATCTCATTAACTGGTGTTTGTTTTCACTGGATTGTTTTTTAAGTCAATTTCCAAATTAATAAAAATGAAATAAGGGACTCAAGCTCATTTCAGGGAGGGGTGGGGGGAATGTGACATCGCCACCGGGGTTCTGTACTTTGTGTGTGTCTCTTGCGCCCTCTGCTGGTTGAGACTGAACATTGCAAAACTGGGATCGCTGTTACTATTACAACATAATGCTTGTTGATTATATTATTTAAATGTATTCATTTTACTGTTGTTGTTGTTTAACATAGGGTCATTACATCGTGTTTGTACGCGAAGAAACAAACACTTCCGGTCTGTCTCCTAAATGTCCGTCAGAGTGAGACATCTCGCATCGCTCCGCTCTGTGAGCCCCCCTCCCTCCCTCGCCTTTCATTGGTCCACCTCCGCCCCTCTGATTGGTCCGGAGCGGCGCCCTACAGCGGAAGTGACGAGTCGTACCCGGAAGTTGCGGAGGAGGACCTGAAAACAGAGAAAGCGGAGGAACACCGAGCCTCCTCCGGGTCCGAACACACAGAACCGAGTGTTTCCACCCAGAGCCGGGGGCCGGTGTCAGCGGGGGGATGTCTCCGGGACCGTATGCGTGTGTTTTGCTGCTGCTCTGTTCGGTGGCAGCCGCCAAGGATGGAGGCGACGACGAGTGGGTTCACCTGCCGAACAAGTGTGAAGGTAACGGTCCCGTCCTCACTGGGACCCTGGGATCAGAACCAGTGGGACCAGCTACACAACTGTTCATGACATCATTCATTCAACACAACTCTATTTGTTTACATCACAATAAACACGGTGTCACAGAGAAGAATCTGGGAGGAGGAGGAGGAGGAGGAGGGGGGACTAGTTATAGATTTAAAGCTGTTCTATATCAGACCTTTGATGTCATCGTTATTGATAAAGGTGTGTGCGTGTGCGTGTGCGTGTGTGTGTGTGTTCAGTGTGTAAGTTTGTCAGCATCGAGATGAAGTCTGCGTTCGAAGAGACGGGGAAGACGAAGGAAGTGATCGACAGGAACTATCGCTTCATTGACGACAACAAGGGGGCGCCGCCCATCGTATACGTCAAGTCGTAAGTGTGTGTTTGTGGGTTGTCATTGTTTGTGTCTCCATTTGATGCCGATCTCATTGAAACTAATCTTGAGGGGTTGATAAAGAAGTCTCTCTCTCTCCCCGTGCAGAGACCTCCGGTTCATTGAGGTCATCGAGAACGTGTGTCAGAGAATGCTGGGATATAATCTGCATAAGGAGCGCAGCGGCAGCAACCGCTTCGCCAAGGTCGGTGTGTGAGTGTGTTGAGCTGCGGTTTGAAGTGAATTAGAGACTAAACTCGTGTGTGTGTGTGTGTGTGTGTGTGTGTGTGTGTGTGTGTGTACGTGTGCAGGGCATGTCAGAGACCTTCTCCACGCTCCACGGTCTGGTGAACAAAGGCGTGAACGTGGTGATGGATATTCCCTTCGAGCTGTGGAACGAGACCTCGGCAGAGGTGGCCGACCTCAAGAAGCAGGTGAGACAAACAGGAAGGACAAAAAACATGGCTGCTCCCACATCTGGATTTAAATTCAGAATCATGATGTGTGTGTGTGTGTGTGTGTGTGTGTGTGTGTGTGTGTGTGTGTGTGTGTGTGT
>JAFBJW010000028.1:147966-182966 GCA_016785235.1 Pseudorhombus dupliciocellatus
TGTGTGTGTGTGTGTGTGTGTGTGTGTGTGTGTGTGTGTGTGTGTGTGTGACTCTCAGTGCGACGTGCTGGTGGAGCGATATGAGGACGTGATTGAAGAATGGTATAAAGGAAGCCAAGAGGAGGATCTGACCACGTATCTGTGTGAGAAACACGCTCTGAAAGGACATGACACAGGTACACACACACACACACACACACGCCCTCCTGCCTGTTCCCCAGCTTCTTCTCCTCTCTTATATTTTTCCTCCCTTCCGTTTCTGCTCCAGCTTGTCTGAACGAGGAGTGGGTGCCGCCGAAGAAGGGCAAGCCGGCCGCCATCGCGGAGGACAAGAAGAAGAAGAAAAAGAAGAAGGGGAAGGAGGGAGGACAGGGAGACGGCAGCTCAGAGGGAGAGAAGACTTCCAAGAAGAAGAAGGAGAAGAAAGTGAAGAAGAAGAAAAAGAGCAAAGCTCCGCTGGAGAAGAGGGACGGAGGGGCGTCGTCGGACGAGGAGATCCAGCCACAGGTGCCTCTGCCTGGGCAGAAGACGGAGCTGTGAGACCCGCCCTCTGGAGCAAGGCTATAAAAATGAGACTCTGGTCGACGCGTCTGAAGCTTCCTCACCTGAAGCTGACACACGTTGCACTGTTACATCCGTTTTATCTCAGTTGTCGGGTTTTTTTTAACGGAATCTTTCTTGAACCAGAGAAACCATTTGTTCTCCTCTGTTTTATATGAAAAGGCATTCAGCAGCATCATTTCTGACCATTCAGTCAACGTTTTATTAAGTGAAATGTTAATTAGTCATTGGGAAATCTTCTGTTCATCCGAATGTTAAACTGCCTTTTTTCTGGTTATGTGAAGATCACAGTCAGAGTTCTGTGATGAGGTTTTTTTTTTCATATTTTCCCATGAATAATGTGAATTTTTCTGTCTGTTGCTTTTTGCATCCTTGTCGTATCTACTGTAAAATCCCACTGAGATTCTTTTTGAATTTGCTCTGAATATGTAAATGCATATTTCCGGCTCTGTGGTACCATCCTGATGAAGTGATATTTTACTCAGACTAAAAGAGACGAGGCTTCTCTGGGTGATATTTAAAATATTTAAACTTTACCATCTGCTTATGCAAAGACTGCTTCGCCGTTTATTTCCAGCGTGAGGTTCTCGAGGCCTCGGCTCAGTGAAATTTCCTCTTTCTATGAATTTGTGTTGCTTTCATTTGTTTGCTTGTTGTTGAAAAGCTGCTATTTAAGGTGTGTGTGTGTGTTTTGATGGTTTTGTATTCAGAGGTCAGACGCTTGCTGTGTCGTCATCAGAGGATCAATAAACATGTTTGAAAGAACTTTAAACTTTATTAAAAACAAATGAAGGAGATCCAGGTCTGTTGTCATGATATACAGTGTCTCAGTTTGGCCGCCAGAGGGAGGCAGAGTTCTGAATTGACATTAGGTTAGAAACGAAGCGAACGTTTTAATTTTAGGACTTAGAAAATAATTAAACAATCGTTTATTTGCAGCATTTATAGAATTAATTTTTCTCTCATGAAATAGACTAAAATGGTAATTAAAACCAGGGGGCGGGGCTTCAAAGGTGAAGGGTGACTTCCTCTACCCATGATTCCTCTCTGCCCTCACCTTTACCTGGCTGCGAGGTGGCGTCAGTTTACTTAAAAACACTTTTTTTTAAAAAGTCTGAGGCAAAATGACGTCTTCACGTGGAGAATTACACCTGCTGGTCGGGGGCGGGGACTCCGGTGGATCATGTGACCACATGTCTGAGAAGGAGAAGAAGAAGAATGCGTGTTTACACTGGACAGGAAATGGACTTTTATGAACCTGATGTGTTTCCAACATGGGAGAAGGACATCACGTGACATCACGGAGCCTCTGGACTCTGTCGTCATCACAGGTAAATGTCACGAGCTGTAAAATTAAACACTCAGCCGACTGATGGATGATGGTGGTGGCCGTGGTTTGTTTGTCCTGCTGGTGTTTGACCCTGTCTGTCCAGGTGTGTCCCTTCAACTCTGGGACTTGTAGTTCTCTGGATCTGAACTGGTAAATTCTTGTAGTTTTGGTTCATAAATAATATTTAAAAATCACAAATATTTTCAGTGCAGTACCTCTGACAACCTGTAGGTGTCACCACACCACTGAAGTAACACAATGTTTTACACACACACACACAATCAAATCCACACTTTCGTGTGTGTTTCATGGTTGGACTGAGATATTAGATACACCTTGACGTGTGTGAGAGGTGTTTATTTGTTTAATAATTCACAGCTGGGTGTTTATAGAAGTCATTGTGGCCTCAGAGCTCCAATAACACACACACACACACACACACACACACAGTATCAGCTGTTGTTGGTGGACAGTTTATGTGGACGAGGGACAGTGAAAATGTCCCCAGCACAACACATCAGTGTGCACTTCATATGAGGAGCAGCAGAGGAATACGTGTGTGTGTGTGTGTGTGTGTGTGTGTGTGAACACACTCCTTCAGACTCGTGTTTGTTGTGTTTCTGGGTCACGAAGGTTTAACCACAGACGGGCTGTTCTCCTGTTGGTCCAAATCGTCGGCGTGAACCCTGTTGACCTCGGCCGCTCCATTGCTCGCCGGGCGAGGAGGAGGAGGAGGAGACGCGGAGGAAAAGGTACGAGGAAGAAAAAGGCAAACGGAAAGAGGAAGCGACACAAACACTTCGTAATTTCTTTTCCCTCGGAGTGGACGGCCGCGGCGCTCCACTTCATCTTCGTTCTCCTCGCAGCGGCGTGTTGAGAGAAGGTCAAAACCCGGAAAATAGGCTACACACCAGGCGTTTTGTCAGCACACACCCTTCACCTGCCTCCCCGCACAACTGGGACGCGGCCGCGGCCCAAAATACATCAGGTGGAGCGGATCGCCGCTGAACGCATCCCCACCGCATTCGTTCTGCGTTTACGCCGCATTTGTCGTCCTCGGGGGGAGGAGCAGGAGACCGAGACGAGGTGACATTCTGTGGCTCGCGTCTGTCCACCTGAAGACACGTGTCCTGCACGTGAAGTCCCCAAAAGTTTGTCCAGAACCATAAAGGAAGTGGCTGAGACACAGAAGGTCCGCCTTTCCCAGAATTCACTGCAACCTCGGAACCGTCCTTGTTTGTAACCTCGTTGACCTCGACGCGTTTCCTCTTTTTTAAAATATTTAATTGTGTGTGTCGTGAACTCTCAGATTTCAGAATCCAGCGCGACGCAGTCGAGCGTCGGGTCACATTTCCAAACGCGCCCCGAGCCCCGCGGAGACGACACAAATGGCTGCGTGGCATTTAGAGCATAAAGGTGTGACATGCGAGCTTCACACTCGCCGCGCGTCTGTCTCACACACACACATTTGCATACACACACACACACACATCGCTAGAGCCGCCGCCGCCGCCGCCGCCGCAGGGCCTGCCGTTAATAACAGCTGACCTTTGCACGTTTAGGCTGTGTAATGATCGCGGAGCCGACCTGACACCGACACATCGCACCTCCCTTTGTCTCGTGTCCGTCCCCGTCCCCCAGGAAGTCACGTTCGTTTGTGTTTGAGGAGCCAGGTTTGACTGCGTGTTTGAATAATTGATGAACGTTTCAGACGTGTCGTCGTTTAAAATTATTATTATTATAATATATAAAAATAATCAAATTTAATCGAGAATTGAAATCACCAGCAGCTGCAGACTCACAATGATTTTTTTAAAATAAATAAATATCACAAAAATCACAATAAAATAAAAGAAATAAAATCATTTATTATTTATTTTCATATCCGTGCCTCGGCCTGATCTGGAGATAATCATCATTTCTCTGTGAAGCGTCTGGAGACTTTTTAAAATCTAAAATAACTTGTTAATTTCCTCTTGAAATCTTCAGCTCTTCGAGCTTGTCTGCAAAGAACGGGACGCGTCTCATGTGGAGCTTTATTTTTTTGCTGTAACTTCCTGTGAAAACTCTTCCTTTCAACTGCGCTCAAAGAGGTTTTTTGTTGGCGTGGACGTTGAAAGAGCGCGGCTCGGCCAAACTCTGCGTTTTCTTTCTTTCTTTGGATGAAAGACAGAAAATTAGTATTTGCCAGGTTTTTTTTTTTTTTTTTTTTTTTTACACGTGTTTCAGTCGGTTCAAGTCGATCTGGTTCTCGGCGAACGGGAGAGTACATCTTCTGCCGTCCGAGGCGGCGGCGGCGGCGGCGGCGGTGGGGGGGGCGCTGTGGTGGAGAACGAACCCGAAGTTAAAAGCGAGCGAGACGAGCAGCTGCTGTGTTTGCAAAGGTCAGCGAGGAATCCAAGGCCGCACAGCTAAAACAACACGCACACACACCGAGTCCCCGAGGATCCGTTTCCATCTCCGCCGCCCTCGTGCACTGTTTACCGTTATTTTAATTCCTCCGTTCCTTCCATCCCTCTTTTCTTTCTCACGTTCTCTCTCTCTCTCTCGTCAAGTGTTCATCTCGTCTGCCAAAGCTCCTCCGTCTGTTTGGAAAAAAAAGAAAAAACGCTTCTAATTTGGGATCAATCTGAAGAGTCCAGTTCTGTCATTAGAGAGAGAGTGTGTGTGTGTGTGTGTCCCTTTTATTCCCATGGTACCATATGGGCCACACACACACGCACACACACAGCTGACAGAAATAGTTTGGTCTGATGACATTCGCATCCTGTTGTCCATGTTTACATCATGGCTGCTGTTTTCTCCCCCCCCCCCGTTGCCGGGTCCCTCGTCTTTTTACGTCTCGGTGCCGGCGGTGAGAGGGCGACATGTTTTCTGATCTCTGAGAGGCTACAAGAGTTCAACCTGACGTTACCGAGGAGAGCAGCTCTCTCTCTCTCTCTCTGTGTGTCTTTGTGGGATTTGAACCCACGACCTCTGGCTCTGGTCGTCCTCTGCTCCTCTCTTGCCAGTTCCTCCTGTATGGAGATAAACTGCTGTTTACTCCGAATGCGTGTGTGAGGCTTAAAATGTTGTCATTCAGTTATTTCAAAGGAAGTGTGTTTCCACGTGTGTGTGTGTGTGTGTGTGTGTGTGTGTGTGTGTGTGCGGGGCAGGTGTTTTGCGTCACCACCCACCATCCATCAAGTCAAATGGGCGAATGACAGGAAGAACAAAAACAAATCCCTCGCTCCGGCAAGAATAAACGGCTGATGCCGACCAATGACAAGTGTTTATTGTGTGTCTGTGAGTGTGTGTGTGTGTGTGTGTGTGTGTACGTATTTTTGTCCGTGTGTTTGTGTGGGTGAAATTGAAAGAGAGGGAAGGACAAAGCAAATGAGTGTGTAAGAGATGAGAGAGATGGAGAATGAGGTGGTGTTTATTGTTTTACCAGTTCAGTGGGCGGACACACACACACACACACACACTCTTATTATCTTTCTCAGTGAGCGTGCAAAGTAAATCTTTCCAAACTGACCAGCTCGTTGTTGGACTCGTGAAGTCGGAGCTGTTTATCGGCAGCAGCGTTCACGCACTCGTCTGTGACCTGACGTGCACGTGGGTCATAACACGACTCTCCCACTAGGGGGCAGAGTGGCCTCGCGTCGCGTGTGCGTTTGAGAAAAATTAACCCGGCGAAGGCGGGCGAGTGTCTGAGCTGAATGTGAAAGAAAGAAATGTCAATTTGGGACGTTTTTAAAACATTATTGAGGTTAAAGGGACGCGTGTGTGTGTGTGTGTGTGATGACCTCCTCCAGCTGTCGGTGGATAATGAGAAGCTGTCAGCACCATGACGACAGGGGACACACACACACACACACACACACACACACACACACTGTCCCCTGTCAGTGTGAGTCCTGCTGAACCAAACTTGTGTTTGTGGAGGAACGTTTAAAGTTCTCCTTCATCGTCTCTCCCTCTTTCTCTCTAACCGCTGTCCACTCATCAAACACACACACACACACACACACACACACGCTCTCTTCCTGTGTGTGTGTGTGTGTGTGGGCGCATGTATCACACCTATTTATACCACACACACTGCATCCTTCCTTCCTTCACCCAGCAAACCCCATGTAGAAATTAACCACAATTACACAATTACACACACACACACACACACACACACACACAGGTTGGACCCCAGGGCTCCGTTTGGGAGGAAACTCCCTTTCTAATTTTCCTCATAAAGACTCTAATGAAGACTAATGATGGAGCAAGGTGTGTGTGTGTGTGTGTGTGTGTGTGTGTGTGTTCTCTCCCTCCATCCCTCTTTTTTCTTTCTTCCTTTCTTTCTTCCCTCCATCCTCTCATGTTGTTTCTGTCCCCCCACTTCACCCCCTCCTTCTCTTTCTTTTCCTCTTTCTCCCAAATTGAATCTTTCCGTTCTTTTTTTAGTCCGACCTTTGACCCTGTTTGTTTCCGTCCTGAAGGAATCAGCGATGAACCTTCTTGTGGACGGCTCGCGGTCCCAGACATGCCTCTCTCACTTTCTATCTTTTCATTCCCCATCATGCTCAGCCCCTCCCTCTATCGTCATTTCATCATGTTGCACCTCCTTTGCTCTGTCTGTCCATCATCTCTTCATCTTCCCCTCTCCCTCATTTTCTCCCACGTCGACTCTCGGATCCCTCAATCTCCATTTTCCTGCGCCGTCACCTTTTCATCCTTCCTCGTTGCCTCCTTCACTTTCCATCCATCCTTCTTCAGCCCCCCCCCCCCTCCAAACCTCCTCCACCAGCCGTCCATCGCTCTGTGTTTCTTCCTCCATTAGGGGGAAATGGAAAATGTGACATCAGCTATTTGGTAAACGGAGAGAGATGGAGGGAGAGGAGGAGAAGGAGACAGATGGAGGAGGGAACGGGGTAGAAAAACAGAAAGCAGGGATCACAGAGAGAGAGAGAGAGAGAGAGAGAGACGGAGGTGAGAGGGAAGACAGAAGTATGGGATGAGAGAGGTGGAGATCCATTAGAGAGAGAGAGAGAGGCTTCACCTCATTAACCTCGTAATGCAGAGTAAATATACAACCTAAATGGAACGTACACGACGTGTGTGTGTGTTTACTCTCCTGTGTGACCGTGAAATACGTTAGAGTGTGTGTGATATTCTGCATTAAATAAAGGTTATGTAGAGTTATATATATTTATTTACCTCAATAATAAATAAATAAATAATTTCTCATGACACACTCTGATCCTCTGCAGCTCCAGGGTTCTGATGTGTGTGTGTGTGTGTGTGTGTGTGTGTGTGTGTGAATGACCAGCGGACGCAGGCCTTTATAATACTGTATATTTGCAGTTCAGCTCAAACCCAGAGAACAGTGACAGACTTGAGATCATCAGGGAGGGGAAAAAAAAAACAAAAAACAAAACAGAAACAAGAAAACGCTGAATGTCTGAATCTCTATCTACACGGAATATCCCTTTAACCCCCCCAAACTCCACCCGCCCGCCCGCCCCCCCGCCCCATTCCTCACGTACACGTTTCAAATAGTAATCAACAGATAAAACAAACAAAACACGCTGTGGAAAAAAAACAAAACAAAAAAACAAAACGGCAACACAACAGTCTGCACTCGTAGTAGGTCAGAAAATCCTGGCGAGGGAAAAGTTCCCGGCGTTTGCCGTCACGGAGGAGCGCTCGATTCGCTCACCTGTGCTGCGTTTTTTTTTTTTTAACCTCACGACAAAGAATCCGATGATGTCTCACGTGTGTGATTTAAAAACCAAGCGCTCCTTCAATGTGACAAACGCCACAAACGTCACCACTACTCACTGGTCACGGGGGAACGGGGGCCAAAGGGTGAAAAGGTCCATTGTGGATACTTTCAGGATATTTATACTGTGTCTAAAAATCACTCCATCGTAATAAAAAAGGGTTTTTCTTTTTTTTTTCTTTTTTTTTTTTCAACCTCTGCGTCGTTTGAGAAACTGATTTCACAAGTCGAGGGTGATAGAAAATACTTCATACATCGAAAAGCTGCATCCAACGTTCAGAGTAATGCCTCCGTAGAAAGAGAGAGAGAGAGAGAGAGAGAGAGAGAGAGGGGGGGGGGGGGGGGGGGTGGGGGGGTAAAGGGAAAGAAGGAAGGAAGGAAGGAAGAGTGAAGGATTCAAGGTCTTACAGGAGGAGATGCTGATTTTGGAGAAAAGAGGAGACGAGGGGAAGTGAAGGAGTGTTCGGAGGAGAAAAGAAAGGACAACAGCAGTTTTCCCATGCATTCTTTTAGGTCCCTGTACGGAAAACACAACTGAATGAAACATGAGAGACGCAAATAGACTCCCAAGTTGTTTTCCTCTCTTTTTTTCCCCCTCCACAATATTTTTGTTGTGTTTTTTTTTACACGTCTTTTTCAAGCCCCTCCTCTCCATCCTGAGCTCCAACCATCCTTTGACCACCGTCCAATCAGAGCGCGACGTCCGATCCAAACTTTAAAAAAAAAAAAGGTTCATGTTTTCATTCTCCTCTCGTCAGCACCGTCACGTGATGTCATCGACCAATCAGAGTCCGGCCGTCCATCATTGACTTCATTTTCCTTTCTGAAATGAACAAGGGATGAGACGCCATGTGCAGGGAGAGAGAGAGAGAGAGAGAGGAATGAAAGGAGTGGAGTTGGTTTAAAAACGAGTAGAAGAAAAAGAGAGAGAGAGAGACGGCCCCAAAATGAGTCCAGATAAGGGGCGTGTCTCTTAGTAGTCTCATTGTTTCTTAGCAACGTCAAAGTGTCGCGTCGTAGCAAAGAGAGAATCCCGCCGGGGGAGGTCGTTGCTGCCGTGGAAGCCGTGGTTGCTGTGGAGGGGGCGGGGTTTCAAGAGGCGCAGTTTCCTCGCTCTAAAACATCATGGGGGTCTTCATGAACGGCCGGGATTCTGGGTAAAAACAACAACACAGGAGCCCGTTAGTTAAAGAACCCGTGGTTATGTCATGTGATGACTGACAGCTAATGGGCGGGACCCCGGCACTGACCACGCCTCCACAGGACGCTCGTGTCGGCCGTCCTCGGTTCCCGTTGCTGTGAACTCTGCTCTAAAGACGTTGAATGTGATTGGCTGAGGAGCCTCGTGCTGGTCATTAAAACAGGAAGTGTTTTTTTTTTGTGTGTGTGTATCCGTTAATGATTCAAATCTCCAGCTCTCCTCGACGCTCCCTCCCTCTTATTTCACCTCCGTCGCTCTCCTTCCGCTCCCCGTGGTGCCGTTGCTGCTCCCGCCCACGCAGGGGCACGTGCACACCTTCCCCTCCCTGCGGTGTCATTGTTTTCTGCGGACGTTGCAAAGTGTTTACATTTCTGCATAACAGCAACCATAAACCTGCCCCCTCCCCTTCCTCCTGCCCTCCACTAAATTCTTTATTTTTTTTAACTTTTCCACCTCTCGCTCCTCGTCGTCATCCCTCCCTCTCTCATTTCGTCCTCTATTGATCACTCGCTTTTTTTTTTTAAGACGTGAAACAGGTCTCTGTGTTTGAATATGAAACTTTTTCAAATTTTCTCTTTCATCTGCCCCTCGTTTCCTCCTTCATATTCTTCCCCTTCCCTCCTTTTCATCCCTCTCATCTGCTGCCCTTCCCTATTTTTATCACCCCACCATGCACTCAAACCCCCTCCTCTCCTCCTCTTTCATCCCTCTGTTCTGCATGCATCCCCTCCCTCCTCCTCACCTCGTCCTCTATCTGTTACTCTCGTATTATTTTTATCCCGACCCATTCTTCTCTCTGTCCTCTCCTGTCCTCTTCTTTTTCTCCTTTCGGCAGCAGGTTTGGTCCGGTGCTTATTAACTGTCCCGTAACCTCAGAGTCCCATTTACCCCCAGAACACCTCCGCTCCCCGACTTCATTTCTCCGCTCATTTGTTTTTCTGATTTGTTCATTTCCTGCTGACGGATCCATTTCATTTCATTGTGCTAATTATTATTTTCCTTACGGACTAATATCTGAAATGTCTTGTATTTAAATTTCAGTAATCGGTGAATAATAAATATTTTACAGCTGTTCACAGCAACTGTTGCAGGTAGAACAAATTTTATTATTTCTTTTTTTTTATTTGTTTTTCCTGAGCGAAGGTTGGAATTGTTATTGTGTATAGGTCATATATCTATTATTGTTTATAAATTATAATGGTAAATAATTCACTCTATATTGGAAAAGGCAGGTGTTTTTCAGAGTGTATTTTATTATTGTATTAAGTTAGATCTTAAATAATGAAACGTGTAAAAGTAAGAGGGTTTTTTTAAACAATATCTTTATTATTATTTGATGGATTTATTTTTGTAACAAATCTTTCTTCACAAAATTGACCCTGTTTCTATACGCTGGACTGTCACTGTGTGTGTGTGTGTGTGTGTGTGTGTGTGTCCTGGCTTAAAAATGATGCTGACCTGCCTTGTTAAGAGTTTATCAGCCGGGTGGAGGAAATGTCACCAGGTCTTGGAACAAGGTCACATTTTTCAACTTCCTCCCCCCTGTGTCCTCCTTTATCTCCTCCTCCTCCTCCTCCTCCTCATCCCTGCATCCCCACTTTCTTTCCTTTTGGCTCCATGATCTTCTTCCCCCCACTCCTCGTCTTCCTCACTTTCCTGTTTTCTTCTTCCTTCCCCCTCTCTCCTCCAACCATTCTACTCCTCTTTGCATTATTTCCCTCCTCTTTCCTTCCTTCCTTCCTTCCTTCCTTCCTTCCGTCCTTCCTTGCTTTTTTTTTTTTTTTTTTTTTTTACAGCCAATTAGTCCAGTTGGTTTCAAACAAGCCAGAGAAACCGATCTCACTTTTTTCTCTTTAACCCTCGCTCCCTCGTTCTGATTGTAATGCGACGTCTTTCTTTGTATTCAGCAGTTTTCGCTTCACTCGTTAATTAAGAGTGTGGAAGGTGAGAGAGGCAGGGGAGGTGTGTGTGTGTGTGTGTGTAAGTAAACCACCATAGGTGCAAAATGCTTTTATGGCAGGAGGGATGAGTGTGTGTATGTGTGTGTGTGTGTGTGTGCACAAGGCACCAAAGGGGTCCTACTGGGCCAATCAACATTAATGAAATCAGGTGGGTCCGTGTGTGTGTGTGTGTGTGTGTGTGTGTGTGTGTGTGTGTTAGTGCTTGGCTTGCAGAAGACAGAGGATCTAAAAGGGTCTAAAGAGGAGAGAGAGCTAATTAGAGTTCCCTGTCTCACTAGAGTGTGGATCAAAAAACACACACACAAAATACACAACCATAGGTACAGAGCGTGCACACACACACACACACACACACACTCTCTCTGCCTGTGTGTGTGTGCCTGTAGATATCCGTTTAAACACACAGTTTCAAGTGAAGGTTTTCAATGTCAGGCAGGACTGAGCACAGCTGGTGGAGGGAGGATGACACACGCATACAAACACACTATGCTTGTGAGGACCCTCATTGGCATAATGTATTCTGCCACGACCCCAGCGCTCCGGTCTAACGCGGCGCCGTGTTCACCTTCACCGCAGCCCAGCTGACCGGGGGCGGAGCGGAGATTTGACAACACGTGAACGCCGCAGACGTCCCGATATAAGAGGCGTCAAATATTTCCCCTACACGTCTTTACGGGTCAGAACACATACGTGCATTTTTAGGCACGACTAAGACCTTGGATACCCACACACACACACACACACGTGTTGTAAGGTTCACATCAAAGGGAGGCCACAGCGTCTGCTAAATGTCGGCACTAATGCAGCCTGGGCCCCAACATGTGTACGTCTGTACCGTATGATATCTTTTAATGTGCGGCGTCTGTGTGTTTTATACCGTGTGTGTGTGTGTGTGTGCTCAGGTACCTTGTACAGCACTGTTGTCTTGCTGGTTTCCATTAAGTTCAGGTTTATCCTCGGCTACAGCAGCGTCTGGTATGAGGCACAAAGACAAGACAGAGTCTCAGTGGGTCGGCCAATAAAAAGCGAACGGCGTGCGTCGTAAACAGAGAAAAACAGCACACTCGGTTGTTGTGTTGTTCCCATTGATGTTTACAGTCACACTTTAACGGCTCTCTGAAATAAAACATGAAGGGAAAGACGTCAGACGTTCTCCGTACTGTTCTTGGCGTTGATGTTGTTGTTGTTGGCGGCGTGGAGCGGCTCAGGCGACGGGGAGGACGAGGACGAGTGTTTCAGGGCGTCCTCCACCCGCTCCCTCCTCTTCGACTCAAACTCCAGCGCCTCCTGCAGCTTCCTCTTTGCCTTCTTCTCCTTCTTCAGGCGCTTCTGGATGGAGGCTGGAGGGAGAGCAGGGCGGGGTTAAAGGAGCATTTCACCCTATTGACGAGCTGCGCCTGGAGATCTGCACGAACCTCTGCTCTGCAGCTCGGAGGTGAGCTGCCGCTCCAGGCTCTCCCTCATCTCTCGCTCCCTGTAGAGCTCCATCTTCAGCTCCCTCTTCTCCGCCTGGATCTGTTTGTCCTGCACGCGGGCGTTCTCCACCGCCACCTTCAGCAGGCCCTGGCGAGCACCAACGACCACTGAGGTTAAAGAACGCGAAGGAGAACAAGCTTGAGTTTTCTCCGTTCTGTGAGCTCGTACCTGTATGTTGGTGAGCAGGGTCTCCACTGACGACAAACCGTCAGCGAATAGGAACGGAGCAGGGAAGCCGGGGGGCAGGGCTTGTCCCAGCGAGGAGTCTTCTGTGAAGAAAAGGACACGTTTCGATTTTCTGGTTCTTTTTAAAATCGCTCCATATTTACTCCACATCCTGAGACAATTCTGCTTGTTGTTGTTTGTTCCATGTCTCTGACCGATGGAGGAGGCGGGGTTTAGAACCTGCAGCGTTCGTCTCGTTCGTTCAAATAAAGCGAAGAAAAGTTTTGCTGAGCGCCGCCCAGCGCCACGAGTGGAAGTTTATGAAATGTTGATGTTTACTAAGGTGTCAAAGGCAACGGAGCAACATCAAAGAAATCAATTACACACACACACACACACACACTCGTTAGTATTCAGACGATGGTGTGCGCCGCTAATTGGCAGGGATTAAAGACATCCGTGATTTGTGTGTGTGTTCATTGCGAGTGCGTCACAGTGTCTGCTCAGCCCTTAACGCCCAACACACTGACAACTGGGTTAACTCTGCTGTGAAATTAATGCTGATTAAGATGCACTCTGACACACACACACACACACACACACACACACACACACCAGCCCCTATCTGCCACTTCATCCATACATCCCTTCCTCTCATCTTCATCGCTCCTTCTCCTCCTTCCTGTTCCTCACCATCACTCCTCTCCTCCATCGTTTCCTTTCCGGTCGTTCTCCGTTTGACTTTTATCTTTCACCTGTGACCCCCCCCCCCCCCGATCTGAGGAGTTCATCTCTGAGGCCAAGTTAGAAACGGGTCTTTCAGGAGAAAACTCTTGAAGATTTTTGTGAGGTCACGTAGATTCGGTTCCTCCTGACCCCAGCTGCATGTGTGTGTGTGAGTGGACCGGGCTCTCCGGAGGAGCAGGGGGGGCCGGACGCTCTGTGAAGTGTTTCTGACAGATGTCGTATTTAAAACCATGAGGCCACTGCTGCTGCTTTGTGGCGGCGAACCACCAAGAGGTTATTTATTTTTCAGCTATTGATTTTAAAGGAAGCGTTTTCTCTGCTGACGCTGGCGGTCGCGCCTCTGGAGGACGAACGGGTGGAGACGAGGGAAAAGGTGGAGAGAGGGATGAAAACAATGTGTTTTAAAAGAATGGAAAACACAGAGTGAGGGGAGAAGAGTAATGGAGGGTGGAGAGGCCCTGCGTGCTTTTAGTGCGTGACCCCTCGACCCCTTTTAGCCATGCCTCCCTCACTTAGCCTGGCGTGCTCCCCCCACCCCCCCCCCCCCCCCTCCATCCCTCCCTCCCTCCCTCCATCTATCTCTCTCCCTCCCTAATCCTTCTGATTGATGGTTCGGAGACAGGTGATCAATAGGAGCAGCAGAACATCCTGACGCTTCTGTTTGTGTGTGTGTGTGTGTGTACAGTAGATGAGGAAAGCCCTCCTAAGTGAGGACAATTTGTCAGTTGTCAAAAGAAAATGGGTAAGGGTTTAGATTAAGGTGGGTAATGGAATATCCTCACTTATATACGTGTGAGTGTGTGTGTGAGTGTGTGTGTGTGTGTGTGTGTGTGTGTGTGTGTGTGTGGTCAAACCTTTGTCCTTTGATATTTTCTTATTGGGTGCTGCAGGGTTGGTCAGTGCAACATCTGCATCAGCTGACACCAGCTGACCTGTGGAGAGACACAGTACAGTGGGTTGGTGTTGGTGCACGCACACACACACATACACACACGCACACACACACACTGCTGGCGTGCACATTTTCACAGTGACAGACACATGTAAGAGGCCGTGGTTCAAGCTTTGGTCCCGTTTTAGTTTAAAATTGAAGAGTTGTGTGTCAGAGGAAACTTGTGTGTCTTAGTGTGTGTGTGTGTGTGTGCGTTCGTACCCAGGCGTTCTGGCGAGCTGGAGGCGGAGCTGCTGGGCTGCGACTGCAGGGGAGTGTTGGTCTCGTCCACAGACGGGGACAGGGAAGGACTGTCACACACTCTCTCCTGCAGGAAGGAGCGGGACGTGGTTACGCAGGTGTGTGACATCATCATCATCAGAACGCTCGCGTCTGTGTCATAAAGTCCCGCCCCACCTTGATGACAGGGGCGCGGTGAACGTGAGTGTGGATCTGCTGGGCCGCGGCGGCCATGTTGGCGATGGTGTTGAGGTGGTTCATCTGGGACATCGCCATGGCGACGGACGCGGGCGGCAACCCGATGGGCAGCAGAGGGTGGGGCATCATCATGAAGGGCAGGTCCAACCCTGGAGAGGGAGGACGGACGACTGCGGTGAGTTTGAAGAACGCAGGTGTGTTGTTTTTTTTTTAAGATTTAACAAGACTCTTTTCTTCGCCTCCCACTTTTCTGTCACCACTGAATTTGGCGAGATCAAATCCCATTAACCCCAAACCTCCTGAGGAGCACCACCTTGACCCCTGAACTCTGACCTTGCCCCCCCTCCCCTGCCCCTGAAAGGCCCCCACCCCTTTGAAGAGGAGCCACCTCAACTGTCCGTCTCACACACACACACACACACACACAAATTTGGCGAGATCAAATCCCATTAACCCCAAACCTCCTGAGGAGCACCACCTTGACCCCTGAACTCTGACCTTGCCCCCCCCCCCCCCCCCCCCAAAGAAAGGCCCCCACCCCTTTGAAGAGGAGCCACCTCAACTGTCCGTCTCACACACACACACACACACACACAGCAGCGGCTGCTTTCATTCCAATGAAACAATAACACTGATTGCTGTTGTCGTGACAACTGAAGTGATAGAATAATCAATGTGAGTGTTTGTCGTGTGTGTGTGTGTGCAAACACTTGTGCAATAAGAAAAGAGCGAGAATGGGTTTGTTTCTGTTTGTCCGTGTGTGTGTGTGTGTGTGTGTGTTGATGAATTGAGTCATTTAGTAGAGTGTGTGCTGATTAATCCAGGCAGAGTGTTAATACAGGAGATGGGAACAGATTAAATGGCGTACATTAACAAATATTGCCACCGCTTGAAACACACACACACACACACACACTCTCTCTCTCTGCACGTGTGTGTGTACTCACTGTTAGCCAGTAGCTGTTGCTGCTGTTGCAGTTGTTGCTGACTGACCGCTCCGATGGCCGGCCCCCTCCCGGTCCCTCCACCCACTCCTCCTCCTCCTCCTCCTCCTCCTGCCGCTCCGGCCGGCGCTCCTCCACCCCCCCCTGCTCCTCCTCCTCCTCCTCCTCCTCCTCCTCCTCCACTGTGGGCTCCAGCAGGGGGGCTGGTGAGACGCTCCTTATCCCAGGAGCACTCGCTCCCTCCTGGATGAGGAGCAGAGACAATGAGGAGTCAGGGCGATTTAGTCTCAATCACGTTTACTATCTTTTATGAAACCAGCCCCTGGTCTTGACCTTTGACCCTTGAACACCAAACTCTAATCAGTGAACCCGTGTTCCCTCGTTGTTCCTGAGAAATCACGTTAAAAGCCCCAAAATAAACGTTTAATTTGACGCCGTTATGAAGTCATGGGGTTTTAAAGTGCATCGTGATATTTGTACTCATGGTTAGAATATTTGTACCTTCAGGTTTTTTGTTTTCTGTCCGATCACTTTCTCTCCCTCTCTTGCTGTGTAGCGCTGCCTCTCTCGCCCTCCACACTTTGCTCGCTCCGCTCCCCTCTTCCCTCTCTCATCCATCTTCATCTCCCTCCATTAGTTTGAATTAGCAAACGTCTCTCTCTATTATTGCCTACTGAATTCCCTGTGCTGTGTGTGTGTGAGTGTGTGTGTGTGTGTGTGTGAGACAGCTGGACCTCATCCTCTCTGCCATTTACACCAGGGAAGAAAAGAAGTATAAACAGATGGGCAGATGTTCTGTCTCTCTCTCTCTCTCCTCTCTCATTTTTCCTTGGCCTTGTCCTCTCCTTCCTTCCCTCCCCTCCATCACTCCTTCCCTTTCTCCACTCCATCCTCTCCTGCATTCCCCTCATGCTCTCGTTCCATCCACCCCCTCTCTCTCTCTCCACTCACTGAACATATTCTGTTTTCCAGACAGAATCATTTCGAGTGTTTAATTCAGACACGTTTCTGGTTCCTCCTCTAAAAGCTGATGAAAAAGAAATGTTTGATTATTGTCAGAGACAAACTTTCTCTATCTTTTACTCTTTCTCCTGATGTTGTGCTTCAGTTTCTTTTCTTTTCGTTTCTATGAAGAACAGACCCAGAGCGATAGACTTTCACTCCTCCAAATATCAGTTTCTTTTTCCTCCCCTCCTCTGTCCTCCCTCACGTTATTCTCTTTTTCATTTCACTCCTCGCGGCCGTATTGTGCGACGCCGTTTCCCAGGCCGTGTCCGTTACGAGGGAAAACAAGGTCAGAGGAGAAAAAAATCAGTCTGAATGAAATAAAAGACAAAGAATGGCGAGAAATAAATAATAATAAAAGGAGAGAACAGGGGAGGAGTAACTCTATCAGCCCTGTTTCCAGGTCAGCGGAAGAAAAGGAGGGAGAGAAAGAAAAATAGAAACAAGAGAATCTGGCTGGAAACAGAAGGAAGGAGTGCTCTCTCTCTCTCTCTCTTTTTCTTTCTTTTCTCTTTGCTTTTTGTTTTCTGTCTTTTAAATAATTCAGAGACGCAAACACAGCAGAGCCGGTGTGTGTGTGTGTGTGTGTGTGTGTGTCACCTGTGTTGGAGTGCAGGTCGTCGTTGTCTGACTCGTTGCCGTTCTGTAGACTCATCATCATCTTCATCTTGTGAAGCTTCTGGAGCTCGGCCATGGCTGCCGCCGTCAGGCCTGTGACACACACACACACACGGTCAGCTTCATCACGATGACATCATCTTCAGCAGAGTTTAATCGCCACCACCTGTCACGTTTAACCAATCCTGTCAACACAGGTGCTTTCCCCCATGATGCTTTGCAGCGAGCTGTGACACACATCCTGACGCCCGGCCGCCGCCGCCGCCGTCTCTTTTCAGCGTGTGCGTTTTGTTCAAGTGTTTCGGGGTGTGAGCGCCGCTTCAGACGCCTCCAGGCCGATGTAGATTCACTGATACACACACACACACACACACACACACTCTTTTGTACGGACTAAGATCCCTGGCTCTGCGCACTGACCTGGAACTGACTTCTATACACAACAACCAGCAGAGTGAGAGAGTTGACCCTCTGTGCGCACGTGTGTGTGTGTGTGTGTGTGCGTGCACACCATATTGTGTAAATGCACATTGTTACATCGCAGTGTGTGTATGTACAGTCGGCTTTCATGTAGAACTGTGTGTGTGTGTGTGTGTGTGTGTGAGGGAATGCATGCTTATCTGTGCATTCTTCTATGTGTGTGTGTGTGTGTGTGTGAGTTGGTTTTGCCCCAGTCACGGTTGACGGCCTTGTAGGAATGTCCATTACACACACACACACACACACAGAGTACAGTTGTCTGCCACTTATAAAGAAAACAGGATGGAGGGAGGACAGAGAGACGGACAGTTTGTCATTGCCTCATTGGTTTTAACTTTATTTTTCATTTTTCTCTCAGGCTTTCATTTTGTTTTTCTCTCATGTGTTTGATAAATTAATACTTCTTACTATTTTATTTTGAGTATACACTTATTTTTTTGTGTTTCAATATTTTTTTTAATTTTTTTTAAGTTTGAATCTAAAAGCTGACGTGTGTCAACGGCCCTCAGTTTAAACTGAACTAGACGACAATAATCTGGAATCCACAGTGAAGGAATGAGAACAGAAAAGAGAGGAGGGAGGAGGAGGAGGGAGGAGGAGGAGGGAGGAGAAGGAGGGGAGGTCCAGCGGAGGAGCCCGAGGCCGAGTGACCAGACGTATTGTCTGACGTCCCGCTGAGGACGGGACGAAGAGAGATGTCAGAGGAAAAGAGGGCGAGGACACGAGCAGACATTTATCTGAGTTTACTCCTGAAGCTGCTGATTCCGACATTCATTCATTCAGCTTTGAAAAAATTCATTTGTTGAAATGTCTCTTAACTTTAGGACAGTGGGGGCGGGGCTGTATTCTCAAATGGATTCTTCTATTGAGGAACCTCTTCTCTGTCTCTCTCTCTCTCACACACACACTCACACACTGATATACATTCTATCATGTTTAAGTGCACACACACACACACACACACACACTCAGAGTCAGAACGCCCTCTTCGCCTCAATGCAACCAGAAGACAATCGATAGTGAGGGCAGGGCACAGCACTGTTCTCCATCACGACGATCAGACACACACACACACACAATCACTGCTCTCTCTCTCTCTCTCTCTCTCTCTCTCCTTCTCTGTCAGATCAATGACTGTCCGCTGTGTCCACGGTTACCGAGCATCGACCCCCGTCGCTAATGGCGACCACAGAACCTTGGGAATTAGTGTGTGATTGATTGACAGACTGCTTCAAAGACACGCACATCATATGTGTGTGTGTGTGTGTGTGTGTGTGTGTGTTTCAGTGGTCCCCAGTGGGTTGTCCATACGTTGTTTACCCATCTCCTTTTTCCTTCCTGTGCATCCTAATGCTTTGCGAAGGACGAAGCGGAGGGAGGAGAGGAGGAGAGAAGGTTGGGGCAGAAATACGAGCGAAAAGAAGTGAATCATCAGCGAAACATGACGGTTCAGGACTGAGAAACCGACAAATCAAGACGCTTCTCCCACCGGTGCCGGGGGTGGTGGTGGGGGGGGGGTCGTAAACTCTGCTCGGCCCAATTAAAAACAGCAACAAACAAACAGAGATTTATTGCTCTCATTCTCGTCTAACGCCCTCTAGTGGTGCGACGCCTGCACCGACGCTGAGGGTCGGCCTGAGTGGCGTTCAGGCGCGTTCGGCTCGGAGCGCCGAGAGAAGTTCCAGAAAAGTTCCAGAGCAGCTGAGTCAGGCGTTCTTACTGCTCCGGAGCGTTTCAGGAGAACGTGCGACCACCGGCGGAGCGTCTCCTGCCTGGTCAGGTCTTTCTCAGTAAAAGCCTCCCGCGTTTGGCAGGCCATGTCCTAAATGAGATCTGACAGCGTCCTTCCCGGGCCCCGTGCATCAGGACGCTCTTTAATGGCTTCCAGTTTGCTGCTGGAGGTTGTTGGACGATCTTCGAGAGTCCTGGACACCCCCCCCCCCCCCCCCCCCCGCGTAACCCCCCCCCCCCCGGTTCGCGTGAAACCCACCCCATTTGGCCGAGGCTGTAAATATTTAATCCGCTGCACCTACATCTCTGACGAAGTGCTCGGAAGGCGCTCTCAGAGACGGAGTGACACTTTGAATAAAACAAACAGGAAAACGGAGAAATTGCTCTTTGTGTTCTGAATTTAGAAACGCACTGTTCTGGCTTTTTTTGTTTCTCCATCTTTTCTCTCCTCCCGCGAGCACTCCCAGGGCCAATTTACAAACAGTCGATTGCTCCTGTGCTGAGTCAAATAGATTCCAGCGCCGCGCTCCGGCACTTAAGTCGCCCATCTTCGGCTTTCAGGTCGGCCATTTGCCGCCGCCATTTTGTGTCATCTCTCCCACACGCCGGTTATTGTTCCTGTTCTGGAGTCAGATGGTCACTGAGCAGGGGTCGTAGGTCAATGGCAGATGTCGGTGTTCCCCATTAATCTCAGAATGGAACGTTCCAGGTTCTGTTTCCTGTTTTAACTTGTCATACGTCTCTCTGTTGGACGCCACCTCCTCGACGAGAAGTCTGAGGCCAGCCTGGTTGACCAGTGGAGGGCGCTCTGCTCTGCCCCTCGCTGATCGTTCCCTCCGTCTCTGGACAGAAAAAACTTCCATCCTGAAGCGGGATGATGGGAAAAAAGTCGAGATGAAAAAGACTAAATATCACTTCGGTTCTCTTCATCCCTCCCTCTGCCTCTCTCTCTCTCTCTCTCTCTTCATCTCTCCCTCGATCGCCCCCTCCTACCCCCCCTCCCTCCTCCTCCTCCTCCTCCTCCCGCCTGCAGGTGCACATAAGAGTCCTCAGATGAGTGTGTGTTCGTTTCAAGACAAGATTGAAAGCTCTTCATCTGTAACCTATAGTTAGTAGGTCGCCAGTGTGTGTGTGTGTGTGTGTGTGTGTGAGTGAGAAGACAAGGCGAACCATTGAGCTGTTTTTGAAGAGAATTAACAAGTCAAATGAGCGCCGCATAGGTTACCACACACACACAGTCCCAGGCTCATCATCACAGCCTCTTTGTTGAGGAAGATGAGGCCAATTAAACTGATATCACTCTTGTTGTCGTTCACGCCCCCTCCCTCGCTGTCCCTCCCATCTCTCCACGTTTTCATCCCTTTCTCTCAGTCCCCCCTTTATTTCTTCCGTTTTCTCCCCTCCACACTTCAAAATGTGGACGGAGTGAAGGAAGAGAGGAAGAGAAACGAGTCAGGGCAGGGAGTCTTCTGTCCTCCTCTCTTCACTTCCCTGCTCTCGTTTCTCGTCATCCTTCCATCCGCTCCCTTCTTCCAACTGTTTTCTCAAATCTCTCTCTCTCTCTCTCTCTGTCCTTCCTCCTCTCGCTCCGTCTTTCCAAAGTGTGTGATAAATGTCCATCTGTGATTGGCCGATGCCCCCCATCGTCGTGGCGCCCGCAAGGTCGTAAACAACAGCTCGTCTCCCTCGGCAACGTGGCGTCTCCATGGACGCGGGGCCGGTAAGGCGACCAACTCTGCGTGTGTGCGACATCTGAAGACTGCCAAGTGTGTGTGTGTGTGTGAAGGAGAGAGAGAGAGAGCTAATGGGTGATCATAAGTGAGCAAATGTTTTCTCTGGGTTCCACTAATGTTCAACAAACACACACATTTCTGTGCACACACACGTCAGGTGTGTGTGTGTGTGTGTCATTAGTATGCCACAGTGAGCTGTGTCCATATGTCACTAAACACAACCATGTTTTATTTATCCTGAAGAGGGAGAAGGAGGCAAATGTTCATTGTCAAGGGTACAGAGCGAGGGGGGGAAGGAAGGAAGGAAGGATAGAGGGAGAAAGGACAGAGCAAAGGAGCAAGTGAGAACTTGAGCTAGAAAGTAGGAGAGATGGAAAGACAGAAGTGGGGGGATGAAGAAGGAGCAACGGGAAGGAAAGAGGAGACAAAGTTTGGAGAGGGAGCCAAATGGTACGTGACAGGTTTGAAATGAAAGAAGGAGGGAAGGAAGGAAGGAAGGAAGGAAGGGAGAGATAAAGAAGACAGGTGAGTCGGTATTAAGGTTGGCTAGGAGAGGAAAGAAGGAAGGAGGGAGAGGGAATGCAGGTGGACAGAGAGAGAGGGAGGGAGGGAAGGAGAGATAGAAGGAGATAAATAACGGGTTAAGGAAGATTAGAAGGAATAATAAAGCGAGAAGGAAGGAAAGGCAAAGGAGGGTTGGAGCACATGGGAGAAGGAAGAAGGAGGGAAGACAAGAAGGAAGGGAGGGAAATAGGAGGGAGGGATGGACAGATGGAGGAGTAGGACCCCAGAGACGTGTCATTCATCACACCACCGTGCAGCCTGCACTCGTTCACCCTCTCTCTCTCTCTCTCTCTCTGCAGATCTTCTTCTCTTCTTCTTTCCTCGAAAGACACATTTACTTTCTTTCCATTCCTGCCATTCATTTCCTTGTCTCTTTTCATCCCTCCATCTCTCTGTTACTCTTCCAGATTGTGAAATTGTCCCCTCCTTGCTCCATTTCTCATCTCCCCTTCCCTCCCTCCGTCCCTCAGCATCTCTCCCTCTCTTTTTCTCCCTGGCACTTGTTTTTAGGTTTCATCATCTCCTCTGGCGACATCCCTCCTTTCTTCTCTCCATTTTTCACTCTCATTCTATTCCCCCACCCCCCCACCCCATTCTCACTTTCTGTTTCAGCTAAATGAAAACAAAATCTCTCGTTCTGGAAAATGTCCTGTATCCGTCAGATCGCCGCTGACAGCAAATTAAATCCAGGTGACGCTGACGTGAGGCTCTGACTAATATTGTTGTCGTTCGTTCCAAAAGTCCAAAACACAATTAATGGATATCAATTAACTTTTTTCCTGAGAGCTTCTTCTTCCCTGAAAACTTCCACCAATCACACGGCGACGTGTCCGAGGCCTGCGAAGCCAAACTGAGGGCCGAGAGAGCCCGCAGAGCGCCCCCCTGCTGCCGGAGAACGACACACCGACGGAGGACGAAAGAAGCAGAGAAGGAAGAATGAAAAAGGGAAGATGAGGACGTCTCTGTTACCGGTGTGGGACAGCAGGTTGGGGGACAGAAGGCCGGGGAGGCCCGGGTGCAGCAGCCTGGGGCTTTCCTGGATCCCTGCACCAGAGCAGCGCTTCGGAGGACGGCCCGGGCGAGAGCTGGAGGGGGAGGGAGGGAGAGAGGGAGAGATGAGTTATTGTGACACAGAAACACTGATATCATGGCTGTCATCAGCAGCAGCGTGACAGTGTTTGATATGAATCTGTCAATCAAACGCCCGACGGCGCTGTGAGTGACAGGCGCTGCCGAGGCCCGGCCCACTCCTCTGTGATTGGTCACTGGTTTTTGAAGAGGTCGGGTGGGTGTGTCAGGTGTGGACCAATCAGCAGTGTTGGAAGTAGATTCTAGTTTGGATTCCGTGTCAAGTTTGTCGAAGGTAAATAAATTATTTAATCCGGGAGTTGAATTTTTTTTTCAAAAATTATTAAATTCAATTAAAGAAATCCAAAGATTTATCTAGTATAGTAAGGGAATTAAGTACAAATTTAATACATTTTTTTCCTTTTTTGTTTTTCAGGAGGAATCTGTTTAAAATCTAAAATGAGGAACAAACAAGGTCGGGCCGCAGCTGAACACTGATGTAAAACAGCATCGCTCTCAAACACGACAAGCACGAGGAAGCATGTTGTACAGGTGCAAGTGAGTCTAAACACACACACTCATACATGTATTATGCATGTGCACGTAGGCATAAATAAACACACTGGAACAGGAGAATACAGTAACTGCACATGTGCAACAAAACATAAAGGAGGAGCGCACACACACCGAGGAGGTGTGCATGCAGGCCAACTCTCTGCAGGGCGGCTCGCTAACAGATGGCCGTCCAAAGTCATTTACACCTAGAGAGAGAGAGGAGGGGGCCGCGGCAGAGGGGAACACAATGGAGCCGAGGCCGATGAAAACATGACCATGAGACTGAATGAAATCAAGTTTCTCATCTCACGTGTTTAACTCGTTTGTTTGTTTGTTTCCACCTGCAGCCCAGGGACACTGGCTGAGAACTGTTTTAACATCCAGGTTTTCCAGTATTTGTCTCTGCTTTCTTAATGTTTGAAGTTATTATTATTATTATTATTATTATTATTTGGCAGTGTGGTGGGAGGTGAACAGAATCAAATAGAATACATGTCGGTCTTTTCGGGATCTGGTGTGTTTGGGTCAGATCCCACTGGGAGTGACAGAGGGAGGATGAAAGTGGAGATAAAAAAACGTCTGAAAATGTTTTGGGGTGTGATTTCGTATGTGAGAAAAACACACACACACACATTGAGTGAGAGAGAGAGAGAGAGAGAGAGAGAGAGGCAGAGGAGCATGAAGAAATGAAAACATGAACTTTCACTTTTCCTCTGAACTCTGCTTCACCTCTCCCTCTCTTTCTCCCTCTATCTCTCTCTCTCTCTCTCTCACACACACACACACACCTTTACAATCAACACAATGTTCTCTCTCTTTTCTCTTAACACACACACACACACACAGGTGTTTGCATTCAAACCTTAAAGCGTTTCCATCAACAAGCCTCTGCTACTTTCATCCCCCACATGTTACAGTACCAGGTGTGTGTGTGTGTGTGTTTGTTCATCTGCATCCACCCATACATAAACAACATTATGATGTGTGTGTGTGTGTCCATGTGAATCCATGCCGTGTGCGTTTGTGTGTGTAAAGGACACATGATATCGCCTTCTCATTAGCCTTACAGTCTTTGTTCAGAGTAATGACTGCAGTGTGTGTGTGTGTGTGTGTGTGTGTGTGTGTGGGTCCCGTAGGTTTGCCATATGTTGGGCATTAATCCTCGTCAACGGTCCACTCTCCTTACTGCACTGAGCACAGGAACAAAGGAACACACACACACACACACACACACACTGACCTACATTCATGTGTTAACCCTTCACCTTGACTACAGTCAGACCCTTAAATAGAAACAAATCCATTCATCGTCCTTCGGCTCATTTCTTACAAAAATCCCTGAAGAAGAGATAATACTTTGACCTCTGACCCCTCCGGCCTTTTGTGTGCTTGCTGACGCTTGTTCCACAAGTATCTGGAAACGTCGAGGGCGGCGCCGCGTCGTGTCGTCGAACGTGGCGGCGGCAGAGGCCGACGTTGTTTGACCAATCAGAGCAGACTGGGTTTATCAGGAGGCGGGTCTTAAAGGGACAGGAGTGTTTGAGACAGAGGCTGAAAGAGGAGCTGCAGCCGGAGGCGGGGTCTCCTCTGAATTCAGGCCTGGGGGGGGCGGGGCACACACGGCGCGTGGATGTTTGTTTACTGTGATTATAACGATGTCTCATAATTAAAGAGGAAATAATTTACTGTTGTTAATTAAAATGAGACACAGCGGCTCCGAAACGTTTGCTGATGCAGCGTTTCTTCGTTATGATGACCTTTTAATTGGGCGGGGACAGAAAGGGGAAAAAAAAAGCAGAAGAAGCTGCGAGCAGAAAACATGAAGCTGACATTTCACACACACACACACACACACACACACACACACACACGAGCTGATGAGCCACCTTGAAGTAAGTCTTCCCACTTTGACACACCCGCACCCTCGCCTGTCGTCCCAAATGGCCGTTTCTATGGCGACAGAGCCTTGATCAATACTCCGTCATTGGCGCTGATGGCCGGTCAGGGTCGGTCACAAACACACACACACACACACACACACACAAACAGGCATGGCGATGAATAAGCACGGACTTGCTAACACATTTGACGGATTGATTTAGCTCACACACACACACAGCAGTTTATCAAGGCCCGATGGCGGTCAATACGTGGAGTGGAGCGAGGGGTCAACCCTCTTTGGCTAAAATCTTTCATCTTCTTCTTCCTCTTGTCTTTTATCTCTCCATCACTTCGCTGATCCATCGCCCCTCAGTGTTTTTCTTCTTCTTCTGTTTCCTCCTCTGGATTTTTTTGCCTCGTCTTGTTTTCATTTGGTTCCTTTTTCGCCAAATTCTTTCCCTTCATTTACCTGAGTCACATGACACATTTCATTTTTAGTTAAAAACGAGATGAAAATTCAGAGCTAGTTTAATTAATAACTAACTGTACGTGTCTCCTTCACCTTTGAATATATTTATTTAATTCTCCTCGTTTCCACTCGAGTCACTTTTAATATTTCCAAAAACATACCCCTCCATTTTCTGCTCCAGCGCCACTTGTCTTTTTTATCTATTGCTCCATTAATCTGCCCATCCCTCCATCTCTTTTGTCTTCCTCCTCCACCCCCCCCAACCTGAGGTCAAATGATGATGTTAAAAAAAAATTCTTTTTGAATCTCCCTATCGATTCCTCGCTCTTTCTTCCTTCCTTTCTTCTTTTCTTTTCTTCTCTCTCTCTCCCTCTGTGTCAGCTGGAGGAGAGGTCGAGGCCTTCTTCACCTCCACCTCACTCCGTCTGTTTTCTGTCTCCTCTCATCTCTGGGCTGTCATAAATTGTGTCAGAGTCGTACATCCTCTGTGTGTGTGTGTGTGTGTGTGTGTGTCTTTACTCTTTGTTTGTAGCAGAACAATCTATTCTTTTTAAAGAGACACCAGAGAAATGGGATATATGTCTGTCCACACACACACACACACACACACACACACACACACACACAGCAGCGTCATAATCATGGACACTCATGGATTCACAGAGCGAACGGGAAAGAGAGAGAGAGAGAGAGAGATTGATGTTTACTCCTCTGGGCTTCCGTCTCTTTGATTGGACAGATGAATGACTTCATTGTGTGCGTGTGTGTGTGTGTGTGTGTCCATCTTTCCCTCTTTCTTCTGTCTCTCTGTATGTCAGAGAACGGAGAGAAGGCGAGGAAGTGAAGAAAGGCGAGGGAGAGAGAGAGAGAGGTTTGCCAATAATAAGTATTGATTGATAAGAGAAGTAGAGCGAAAATAATAAGGGAGGAAAAAAAAAATCACCTTAAAACACAGAACAGAGGGAAACAGGAAAAAGTCCATCGATTAACTGACGGCACTTCTCCATCTCTCGCTCTCTCTCTCTCCCCTCCCTCCGTCCATTTAGATGCTTTTCTTTTCGCTTGCCGAGTGAAGTTACTGTTCATCTTTCTCAGCCCTGACTCCCATCCATCCATCACTCACCTATCCATCCCTCCATCCGTCCATCCCGTTATCTCTTTATTCTCCCACCCATCCCTCCATTCACACATCCATCAGCCGCATGAATCTATCCGTGCATTCCTCATCCATCCATCTTCATATCAATGAATCTATTTATCTATCTGCATTCTATCCATCCCTCTTTCTTTTTTCTTTCTTTCTCCTTCTCCCCCCTCTCTCTCTCTCTCTCTCTCTCTCTCTCCAGAGGAACAGGTGTGCAACGGGACAAGAGACAAAAACACTCCTGCATTTTTAACCAGCGCCTATTAAATATTAAACACCACACACACACACACACACACCGACACACAATCGCTGACGAGACAAGTTATACAGGTCGATGGACTAACGTGTGTCTGCCTGTCTGCGTGAGCGAGTGTGTGTGTGTGAGAGAGAGAGAGATGGCTTTAAGAGTCATTACCTTACTTCCTAGGCATGTGGGCACACACACACACACACACACACACACACACACACACGGAGGCAGGATAATTCATACAAGCATACAAGGTTCTCTCACATGTTACCATTTAAGAGGTAAAACTATAACAGACTCCATGTTCTCTCTCCCCCTCTCGGTCCGTCTCCCTCCTCCTCCTCGCCCTCCCTCCCTCCATCCCTCGCTCCGACTCTTTGAAGTGCTCCATAACAAACTATAACAACAGGAAGTTTTCAATGCGCCACATTGAGAAGGAATGTGACATATGGTACGAGAGCGAGGGAGGGGCGGAGGAGGGGGAGAACCACGGGGGGAGGGTGGATTGGATGGATGGATGGATGGATGGATGGATTTATTCTGTTTAGTCCATTTTAAATGTCACTGTGCGTTTATCCAGCACGGCCACTAGAGGGCAGTGCACAGGCAGCTTAGCTTTAGCCCTTGCTAACGCAAGCTATCGTGACGAATGTTTTGACCATTTCCGACAAGACGCGGCGGCCATGTTGGATTTGAGACATCCATTTGCACTTTACGACAGATTTGGGCCTTTTACTCTGAAGGAGAGCGTGATGAGGAGAGAAAGGTGGAGGGGGGGGGAGTAACGAGGAGGGTTGTGAGAGGCACGAGCGAGGGAGGGACGGGGAGGAGGAGAAGAGAGAGAGAGAGAGAGAGAGTGGGAGTCCAGAAACACAGAAAAGAAGAAGAAAGGGAGGGCAGTTAAGAGAAAGAAAAGACGTGGCCCTAACCTTCATCCGATCAATTTCACCGCCCTATTCTTCCCCCGCCATCCCTCCATCTTTTCTCAACTGTAGTTAATTTTCTGCCCCTCCGACTCCTCATCCCTCAGCTCTGTCCATCCCCCACTCTCTCTCTTCCTTCTTTTACCTGTCCTTACCTCCCTCCCTCTTTCTATCAATCTCTCTCTCTCTCTCTCTCTGCAGTTAAGTCAGTGTAATGTAAATGATGTGCCATCGATCGCCCCTGACAGTGCAAGGACGCTCACCTCTTCTCCTCCTCCTCCTCTTCTTCTTCTTCATCGTCCTGTCATCTCTCTCCCTCTCTCTTCACACTCCCCCTCCTTCCCTCTCTTTCACACCCCCTCCCTCTCTCATTCTCTCACTCCTCTGCCCCTGTTCCCTCCATCTAACATCTTTTTCTCTCTCACTCACTTTCCGCCCATGTCTCTCTCTCCCTCGCTCGCCCGCTGCCTCCCACGCCTGTCATCTTTCATCTCTCCCTCTCCCTTCATTCTGCTCTCCCTCTCTTTCACCGGCCATCATTTATGTCTCTCTCTCTTCCTCCTCCATTGTTCTTTCACAGCATCTGCTCTCTCTTTCTACCTCCAACATCTTTTATCTCTGTCTCCGTTCGTCTCCCCTCTGTCCATCTCTAGCCGCCGCGTTAAAAGGACGAGTGTGAAGCGTCGACTTTAATCCGCAGCATTTTCAGGAGCGACCTTAAAATGTTTGTCTGACACGTCCGTCCCGTGGTCGTCACCCGCCTGGGCCGCGCTCGTTTAACGACGTAGCGTTGGATTTGGTTGCCGTGGTGACGTCGTTGCAGCATCAGCACCACCTTCAGGCGCAGTACTCCGCACTAGTTGGCTAACGTGAGCCAGGTCATTTAGGTTCTGTACTTTCTGACGTTTTGACTGACAAGAAATCAATTCCGTCATTTCAAAATAAAAGCCCCTGTCAAGATTTTACCTCTATTCGAAAATGTCTCTTTTTTGTTTGACGTGTTTCAGCGTGTTGGAGGAAAACGTCACATCAGAGATCCTTGAGTCCTGTGAGTGCTTGACATTTTTTTACTTTGATAATAGTATTTTTATTTTTATAATAATAATTATTAATTTCCTGTTGAATGACAAATCAATCAATCAATATTTGTTGTTATTAATAAACTGACATTTTCCTTCCCCTGTGCTCGACTCTTCCTCTCTTTTTCATCTTCCTCCCTTTCCTCCGCCCTCTGTCCCTCGTCTCTCTCTCTCTCTCTCTCTCGTCACTGTGTGTCCTCCTTAGTTCCTCCTTCCTTCCTCCTGCTCCCTTGTTCTTCTCTTCTTATCCAAACAGAGGACACAGACAATCCAATAAACGCCCTGGCTCTCAACAGCTGGAGAGTGTGAGTGTGTGTGCGTGTCTGTGTGTGTGTGTCAGCAAAGTATGGAGTCAGCAGAAAACGAGGATGACACCCTCAGCGCCGGACAGGAATGTCACAGAAAAAAAGGAGGAGAAAAAAAGACGTGAAGAAATAAAGAGAGAGCGAGAGAGAGAGAGAGAGAGAGACAAAGAGGGGGGGGTAGAGAGAGAGAAGACAGGTGGGAAAGATCGAGTGAGGAAGGACATCAGGAGGGGAGAGAGAGAGCGAGAGAGGGGAAGGAGAGGAGAAGAAGAAGAAAACTCCGGGGACTTAGAATGACACATGCAGTATTACTCACCGTCCTCATACATCACACACTCACACACACACACACACACACACTCTTGTTGTGCACAAACACAAGGACATAAAAAGACGATCCATCTCGCTCTTCATCCTGACATTAAAACCAACTTTTTTAACCTAAAAATATTCAACTTCAGGGGAAACAAGAGCGTCCTCACGGTTTTATCTTTGAGCTTTCGGGATGTTTATAAAATAGATATATTCAAACAATATCTCAATCCAGACATTAACGGGGGGGGGGGTAAAGATCGCGACAGGTTCCCCTCCTCACCACGGGGGGGCAGCCACACACAGTTTGGTTTTCGGAAAAGAAGACGTTCGGCTATTTTTCTTCCAATTTTCAGCGTGAAACGTTTAGTGTGAACGAAACCCCCGTTTGACACGTAAACTGGGTTTTTCAAATTCATCCGCACATGGTATAACCCCCCCCCCTTCCCCTCCCCCTCCACTCCCGCCCACACACACACACACACTGAGTGAGAAGCTAAGCCTGGATCCTACAATAAGTCCAGTTTTATGACTAGTGTATAACACCAACAGCTGAATCAATATTAGTTTACACTGGGTCACAGTGGACACACACACACACACACACACACACATGTTCTCTTTCCTTTCATAAACACACAATATCCCAGAATATATTATTATTGCAGATTCACACACACACACACACACAGATTAGCTTTTATTCTATTACACCCTCGTGGTAGGTCGACTTGGCCATGTAAGGCAACACACACACACACACACACACACACGGTTAGCCATTACAGAAGTGATAACAGTATTGTAATAAAAACACACACACACACACTGGGCTGGTTATTATAAAGAATGATAAACATTCAAAGAGTTGTAAAGTTTTACAGTGATGAACTAACATATCAACTTTATTAACGGCTGACTGTCGGCGTTCTCAGGCCGCCGCTCACTTTTTAACGCTCCCGTTTAAACCATTTTAATTCCCCCTCCGTTTTCCCCTCTTTTACAGCAGCTGATACCGAGTCAGAAACATTAAACCGCTTTATGGTGACAAAGTGACTTTAAGTGCAGAGTTTCAGAGTTGGACGTCTTTCAGCAGCGGGGACGCTCGGGGAAATCAATAGTTTCTATTCATAATCACAGAAAAAGACGGCGGCGGAAACAGTCGGACTCGTTTTGAGGTTTAATTTGGGAACTTCTCTCAAGGTTAACAATCTGAAGCTGCTGTTAAATCGAGGATATTTAACACGAGTTAACCAGGGGGAATAATGAGACCTAGACTCATTCATTCATGATTTCATTCATTCATGTTCGGCCAGTTAACGCTCCAGTGGCTCCACGTTGCATGAAAATGGCCAAGATATCCAAGATATTTACGGAAGCAGAAGACGCGTCATCCATCTTGAGTTCTGTTGTCCGATTTAAATGATTTCTGTTCATATTGTTTTGTTTATTGTCTGATTCTCACTGTGACAAGAAGTCCGGTGAAGCTACGGTGGGAGAAGTAATCTGGTTAATTACAGAGAAGTGTAATATATCACCGCTCCAACTCCTGGAACAATAAAACTGCTTTGTCATTTGATTTTTTCTTTTTTTTTTTTTGTTCTTGGCACGAGGACAGGAGCTTTTCGTGTTGGTTAAATATTCATCCGTTGTTGTTGTTGTTGTTGGTGGGAGGAGGAGCTCGGCTCCAAAACAGAAGGTGACGCCACTAAACAGCAGCTGGTGGAGCAATTATCGATCCGCTGGTATTGATCGCCGTCCCACGGTCACGCCGATCGATCGCCCAGTTTAAAGAGGAATTTATGACGTGACTTTTTCTCCACGAGGCAAAAACCTGATTTTAATAGAAGGCGGACGCGCCACAGGACTTTATAAGGCCGTCATCGTGTTTGATTACACACAAACTGTGGTTTTACGAGGCTGTTAACGGCGTTATCTGTCAATGGGACGGAGGAGGAGACGGATATTTGACTTATTGCTGTTGTTGTTGGGTCACGTTGCCATTTCAAAGTACAGCGTCCGTCCGTCTTCATCGGCTGTTCCTGTTTGTCTCTGAGCCGCTCCTCGTCATCCGACGTCCACCTGTGCGAGCAGACACCGCCTCCATCGCGTCGTTAAAAGTCATAAAAAGAATTCTTCCCGTGCAAAGACCTGGAGTCGAGCGTGGGTCGAATAGAAGCCGCTCGTTCTCAGGCTCCGCTCACGCTGAATAAATTAATTCACACTGACGCAACGCTTCATTTTCAGGGGCCACCCAAGAACATTATGCTCCAAAACACAATCTATTTAATACAGAATGACACCGTTTCTGCCATCAGGGGATTTCAGCAGGTCTCCCAACCACCAGCGTTGTCATTTTGAATTAAAGGACACAAGGTGAGCCGGAGCACGGGGGTGAGAGGAAATGAAAATGTGAGCGCGCTGTGTGTCGACTATTACACTGTCGGTTATGAGCTTAACAGTCTCTCTGTTCTCAGGCGTCAAGTGTGATGGTGTCGATACGAGTTTGGAGGGTGGAGTATAAAAGCTCAGTCGGCCTCAATCACAGAGAGCTCTGGAATCTCCTGGTTTCTCCAGATCGGCGTCTCCTCGTTAGAATCCACAGAGCAAATTCAAAGGGCCTGGAGTTAAAAGGCGACGACGTGAGCGATGACGACAACAGAACAATGCGCAGCGGCGATTGTGAGATTCGCCTCTGACGGCCTTGTTTCTGCACAAAGAGCACAACAGGAAAATTATCAGTGGTCTGTGATTAATAGAAGGTTAATGCTGACTCCATTAAAAGCCCAGATCTGAGGCTGACTCAGCAGAATCCAGAGAGCGCAGCGGACTCCTCCCCAACGACGGCTCGTAACGAGGAGCTTTATTAAAAAAACAACGTCCTGTGTGTGTGAGGCTCGAGTCTGTGAAACGTAACCAGGCCATTTTTTTTTTTTTTAATTTTTTTTTACGGGCCGTCTGCTTCCAGGAAAGGGAATGACTGTCGGTGGCACTGAGAGATGATGTGTCACTGGTATTTACTGGAAACACCGGTGAACTCAGGCGCTCACTGTTCAGCCGAGGCTGAGACACAAACCAACACAGACGAGTTAATTCATGTGCGGATCAGAAAGACGAGGGAAGAAAAAGCTCATGGTCTCGTCTGCTAACATGGAGGAGGCTCGGCCTGTAATGTGCACAGCAGTCAGCCACCAGGGGGCGAGACGCTTACGTTTCTCCATATTTACTATAGCCTGGTTAAAATTGCTCTAAAACCTGACTTGAACTCACAGTAAAAGTATCTTAACGCAGTTTTTACGTTAAAGTAAAACATCTGAATTCTGCCTCTGCCGATCGGAGACGTCCACCTGGCAGAGAGACAAACGGAATGATGTCAGTGTTTGAACAGCGTCAACGAGGGGACAAGTCACTGACACTGAGGCCTGAAGCCGTAATGATGATGATGATGATGATGATTATGCTGATGATGTATTTCTATGATTTCACCACAGGGAAGAAGCTGCAGGTTTGATCGGCGTGACTCAACCTTCCAGGAAAACAGTCTCCTCAGATCGCTGCTCGTGTGTCTGAACTGGACGCCGTGGTCCAACCCGACGCGCTCTGATGTCGGTAAGATTCTCCCTGAGCTGACACGGTACAAAAAAACCCTGAAAGTGAAACCTGATCTGTTCCCAGCAACAGTGATGTGATCGAGTGGTTAATTTGTGTATTAACATCTATTTCTGGCATCAGTGGCTCTGCAGAGGAGGGTTTGTTTTTAACCATTTCTAACAACAGGACTCATTAAAGTTCCTGTAACACGGGGGGGGGGGGGGGTTCTCAGAAAATGATACATGGACGTGAAAAAACAACTACAAACATATTTACAGGAGGTTTGTGAAACTGGAGGTCGAGTGTTTTTTTTTTTTTTCAAAATGTGCTCGAAGGTTCAAACAGGATGTTTGATTCTTCCTCATTCCCAGTTGGAGAAGATGTTTTGGTTCATCCGGTGCCGTGCGACCTTGGACCGCAGCCACTGTTCGAACCAAAACCTTTTTTATTGCCGTGTGTTTTATTTTTATTTTACGTTTGTGACGACACGCGTTATTCGTTGGTGATTGTTATGGCTGCAGATCCAGTCTGCGGTCTATAGGGGAGGGAGGGTGGAGGAATGTGGCACTGGCTTTGTAGGTCACCCCAAACAAAGCATAGGACACACACACACACACACACACACACTACAGAGAGCTCACTGAACCCCTACAACTGATCTACAACATGAGGAAACAAGTCACTCCTGAAACACGCACACACGCACACACACACAGGTGCACAGTCGAGTCCACATGTTCCTTCTCACTTTTACTTTTACACACACACACACACACACTGAGGACTAGATCAAGGAGGAGTTCACATGAACAGGGAGGCCTGTGGTATGTGTTGGCCTCAAATGGGTCTCACACACACACACACACACACAACAAATAATCATGCAGCTTTCATCAAGGCAGGAAATGCTGCTTTTCAGCTCCATGTGTCTGACACACACACACACACACACACGCACACACACCCCTGTTCTTTGGACATACCGAAACATTAGCAAGAACAACAATCCTTCATGTTCCAAAAACTACAAACATGGTGGAGATTTTACAAATCCTGAAAGAATCCAAACAACAACAGTGGAAAGATTTGTCTCTCTCTCTCACACACACACACACGAGGGATAGAGGATGAACACATGGGAGAAAGAAGGGATGAGCAGAGGGAAGGGAGAATGAGGACAACTGAGGGAAGGAGTGAGGAAGCAAGAAGGAGAGAGCAGAGGATGATGGGAGGTGAAGAGTGAATGAAATGATCTTGTGGAGAAGAAGAAAAGAAGGAGACGGAGATGTTTGACAGGCAAGAGAAATGGAGTGGAGGAGGAGAGAAAGAGGAGCAGTGGGAGGGAGTGATTAATGAACCAGGGAGGAGGAGAAAGAGGAGAAAAAGATATTGTGTCTGTCGCTCTATTGTGAAGAAGGGGGACTAGAGAGAGAGAGAGAGAGAGAAAGAACATGAGAAAAATAACGAAAGCATAAACAAATAAGAGAAAGAAAAAAATCAGAAAACAGGGGAAGACAGAAAGAACGAGTAAACATACGAGAGAATGAAGAAGTAACAAACGCGAAAACAAGAAGGAAGAGAGGAATGCCTTGCATACAGACTCCATCATAAATCTGTTGTCGCTCTCGTGAGGTCAAAGGTCAGCGGGGAGATAGCATCACTGTCGTCCGTGTTCGATAAAACTTCAGCTGATTCGTCCTGACGGCGAGAGCCCAGAGTGAAGGAAGGCCACACCCTCCGAGCCATTCCACGATAACCCTGCCGTGTTTTCTTAGTT